>OX411557.1:40601358-40831358 GCA_948146395.1 Fragum whitleyi
TGCTACTTAGTAGCAAAAATGACTTGATTATTAGAAACATTTCCCGTTACATCTATAACTCACTACAGAGAAATTTAATTTTGGAACTGTAATATGCACTTATAAATGTTCATAAGCGAGCGCTGAACGAAAGGGGGGCGTCTCATACTATTGGGACACGTCACCTATCGTGCAATGCTGGCCAGGAAAAATTGAAATGTCGAAGCTTATGTTTTATTTTGACAAAAAAAGAACGAATTTCCATCTTGTAACCATGTCTAAATACATTATTGTGTTAATTTAACCATCACTGTACACATGTTTATGTAACTTGTTTGTAACATATATGTACAATAGGCTGGAGGCCTGAAATGTATCAATAAACGAATTGAATTGAGGTCAAGGTCATGTGACAAGGTCAAGGTCATCTGTCAAGGTCAAACTTTAAAAAAAAATGCTGTTACAGGGGCATTCGTGTTTCACAAACACATCTTGTTTTAACTAAAGACAATGATCGATTCCCTTTGATAAAACATTAGGATGACTTTGGTCCTAGATCTTTCAAGAACTGTTGTATGATTAGCTCTGGTATTTACTTGTCCACGGACAAGTAGCATAGAAAAATGTACTTGTCCGCAAGTGGAAAAGCTTGTGCCTGACAAGTTTGGCATGGGAATTCCACACCCCTACTTTATATCTTTAAGGACGATTTCTAGATTTAATTTCCTGATATAGATTTTTCTTATATTTTCATATTTAGTAGATTAAAGTATGGCGATTGCAAAATTGGAAAGAAAAAAGGGGGTCACCGAATCAGATTTTTCGTAAAACGTCATAGAATGTCATAGGTATCGAATAAATTTTTGTCCGATTTTCCCCCCGATTTTCATTTCTTGGTAATGAAATAAAACCATAACACAAGCCAATCTTATCAAACAACTCATATCAATGTTATTTTGATTTCATAGATAAGAAGTTATTTGCACTGAATATGATGGACAATTATCGATTGAAAGGAAACATAGTGATTTTTTAGGTATTTTTCCCCATTTCGTAAAAGCCGGGAATATCGAAAATGAGCGAGAATATTTTCAAAATTTATTACTTTTGATCAAATTTCTCAAAAACCCTGAGATAGAAAATTTTATTTTTTCTATATTTTGTAGATGATTATATGTTCGTGTGATATTGATATTAAAAAGGTATGGTCATCGTGCTATTTTTTAAGAAAAAATGCAAAATTCTAGGTCACCCAGTTTTGACGTTAAGGAAAAAAATCACTCCTGATTCTTTTTCTTGTGCCAAAATTATGAACAAAGCCAATTATATTCAATCCTTCTTAAATTGATCGATTATGAAGTTGAATTCCTCAACAGTTAGGGTATCTCTTTGTTTTTGTGTCAACAAATCCCAAGGTCAAATCATATGAAAAGGTCAAGGTCATTTATCAAGGCCAACGTTACATAAATCACGCAAAAATCTAGTAATTTCAAAAATATTCAAGCCTATTGAAAATAGAATACTCACATGTGGAATAATAATTAATCTTGTCAATAAGCAACACCAAATTTCTTGATCGAAGTAATATGATGAGATCAAGGTCATCAACCTCGCTCACAGCCCCATTCCCAAATAGATTTCAAATACACCCAGGTCTGTTAAAAAATTAATCCCATTGGAAATTAAAAATCTGACAAGATCATTTGACAACAACAGGATCGTTTATCAAGATCAACCTTTCAAAAGTTAGCCCCGTCAAAATGAAATGTGACGGTTACATGTAGCTATCAGATTCACGACTGATAACGTTGTTTGATGTCTGATTATGCGCGGGAACGTTAACGTCACAAATACCTACAAAAACGACGCTGACATCATATCCTTTATTCCATAAAATAAAATGGCTGTGATAATTTGTATAATTATTTTAGTGATAGGATTTGTTAATCCTCTTCATGAAAGCATTTTCTGCAAAATATGAAAATTTAGAGGGGTTTTGTTGTGTTTTGTTACGTCCGAGATAAGTGCAAAATTGGAGCGCTTACTCCTTTTTGAAGAGTTCGATGCGCAAAGACGTTGCGCAAGAACGAACTCCGAAATCGTCCTTAAGAAAGATCAAACTTGTAATAACCCTATTAGTGATTAGCTTTTTCATGTGTTTTGACCTCTTTAAAATCCATTTTGACCTCAGAATCTAATTGTTAAGGGGTCAATGACTCCATAATTACAAACACTAACACAAGCCCTAAGTGTATTTCATAGGATTAAGAATTTTAAGATTTCTTCAATTTTTTAATTGGGTTATCTTAAACCCAATTACAGAATTTCTACTAAATCGCATGAGATATATACTGATAAGAATCTTAAGAAATCTTAAAATTCTTAATCTAAAAAAACGCACCTCTGATGACAGTCACAAATATTGGCAAATTACAGTGACAAACTGTTGCACAGTAGAATTATTACCCCCCCCCCCAACCCCCCCAACAGCACTTTGTCAAAGTTCCAGAAATGGTTTTCGGACAAAGTTCAATTGTCAAATTGTGGCTATAACCTTTGTGACCTGTAAACAATAGGGCACTACCTTATTGCATGGGCAACAATTACGAAAATTCCAGATCACTTTGTTCTTGAGTTAGTGTAAGGAAACAAGAAAGGCCTACAGGTAGGTCATGGACGGACAAACAGATAGAAATGGTGAAACCAATATACCCCCATCTTCTTGGTATATTTGGGAGGGGGGACATGAATGATAATAAAAAAACCCCAGAAATATCTAAACATGTTCATAGATTTTGTCATTGATTTATTTTTGATTTTTTCAACACTTGTCATACTGAACCCAGAATATACTTGCTTTGAAACAAGGTATAGACAAAGATCAGCCTACACAAATACATTGTATGCAGTCTGAGTAGTCTTTACTACCTGGTCTTCTTTTATAAGTATTTTTTTTAGCTCACCTGAGCATGAAGTGCTCATGGTGAGCTATTGTGATCGTACAATGTCTGGCGCCAAATTTCCCTTTACCTTTAACAATAAGGGTGAATATAGGAAAGTCTTCGAATATCTTCTTCTCAGAAACCAGAAGGCAGACAGCTTTCATATCAGCTTTTATATCATGTATCTAGTGGACCTCTTCCAAGTTTTTTCATATCAAGACCCTGGGGTCACATTTGTGCTCCCCTTGGTGCATCCCTTTTTATATAGAATCAAAGAGTGAAAAGGCATATTTTTCTTGCTCTTGGCTGAAAACATTCCATAGTATTGATCTTATGTAGAAATTATCTCCCCGTTGACATCTGCCTATTGAAATAATGTGATGTACCAGGGGTCAAAGAGACTCATGTGAGCGATCTAGGACCATCATGGTCCTATTGTTCCTTTTTTACTCCTTTATACAATGGTTGTTACCATGTTGTTTTCAGGTTGACCATGCCTTACCTGGTTTTACCTACGACTTTGTGAAGGGTTTGTTACAGAAAGCAGACATTCATGAAAAGTTTGATATCAGTGAGACACTTCTGAAACTTGGTGGAACACCCGAGGCAGAAGGTAACTTATCATAGTTATGAGTAACGCTTTAGCTCAATTGAGCTAAACATGTTCAAGAGGGTATTTTAGGGTCACCCTGAGTCTGTTTGTGTCATCAACTTTCTTAAAACTTTTACTCTTGAACCACAACGCCAATTTCAATGTAACTTTGGTGAAATGTCCCACAGAATACCCTTTTCTAAAATTGTCTGATTGGCCCATAAGTATTTGTGTGTCAGGGCTAGGTCTTTTCTCTCTATTAAATCCTTTGAATCGCCTAAATAACTGGACCATTTTCAACAATTTTTTTAGATAATGTTCCTTGGGTGACTTATTTTACAAGTGCAGTCTGATCTTAGTCTTTACTTCCATTTCTGTAATTTTAAATCCCCCCCCCCCCCAAAAAAAAAATGTTTGAAACAAAATTTAAATTATTCAAGATTAGAATGCAGCTATCCTTTTTCTTGATGTGAAAATTGCAACAACTAAATCTTAAAGTAAATATTTGTTTCAATGATCAAAATTTTTGCCTCTTTCTTTCTAATTGCATTTAATTGTGGTGTCCGTGGTCTAGAGGTAGATTGTCGGCCTCTTGACCCAAAGGTCCTGAGTTCGATTCCCGGGCGCGGCTATCGATCTTGGTTCTTTCATTGGCCCGCACATTCGGCGCGAGTATTGGTGAATTTTCCAGGAAGCAGAATCGAGAGGGATTAATCTAAGTTGTAAGAACTTGTTTCCCAATCGATGTAAAATAAATAGGTTTAAAACAAAAACAATTGCATTTAATTAAGGTAAATCTGGTCATGATTTCGGACCACAATTCAAATATGAGTCATTTACATCATCTTGTTTTTCCCCGAGTAAAACTAAATGTTAACCCTTGTCATACTGAACCCGGAATATTCCTGCTGTGGCAGAAGCTATAGACAAACATCAGTCTGAACATATGTGCCATGTCTCATCTCATTAGAATCATCTTCTAAAGATGATTCCAATGAGATATTTCAAGGTAGAATCTAACAATGAATGAAAACACCAGGTACAATTTGTGATTTTGACTTACAATTATTTTGTTCCTAAGATGATTTGTAAATCAGGCCCCTGGTGCTTGAGTACCAGCGAGTAATGAGATATCCGTACCCAGTTACAATATTTGTACTCGCAGTATTAGCTTAGATCTGAATATAGTCCTTGCACTATATACATTTACTTTTTCTTGCAGAGTTAAGAATTACCAGACCTGAAAACACATTCCAAGAATTAAACCGGTGTGCCGTTACGCTAAAACGAATACTTAGTCGGATACCAGAACAAATTTATGACCGAAAACAGTTTTTAGACACTATCAAGTAAGATTTTCTTTATTTTAACTTTTACTTGTATCTAAACCCTGAGACTCTCTATACCTGAAAGATAGACAATTAATTTTCAAAAATTCTTAATGTGTCTATAAGAGGCTTGGTGAACGGTAAGCATTGCTTGGTCTACATTGGATATATCTTTTCAAACACTCAGGGTCAATATAAGGTCAAATAGTAATGCAGATTCTTATTTGACATTGTTAAAACAAACAAATTAAACCTGATTGCCACAACGCAAGGGGAATAGTCTCCAATAACCATATGGTAAATTATATTCACTTTTAGTTCGATTTAGCTTATTTTGTCTTAGGAAAAATATTATTTTAAACACCTTATTTCCTTTGAATTCTGAATACACTAAGCATGGAGTAATTTTAAATTGAATAAAATTACTTAACATTACTTAAAATTACAAGTATTTAAGAACAGTTATACCAACTTCTGACAAAATCCTACATTTTCTGAATATCTGACTTTCAGAGGTATTGCCAATGCTATAAAGCTATTATTGGATGCAGTTAACAGAGTGATAGCCGAGGTGCCCTCATCTGAAAATGGCAGCAAACAGGTTAGAATTTAGACTTCATTTAGAATTTTACATAAGTAAAATTGGTAAAAAAGTCGCACATGAAAATTATAAAAGAGACAAGCTGTGAAGCAAGAAATCTGCCCTGCATTCAGGATGTTAAACAGTGCAAACAATTTGCCAATTATACCCTGCTTTGCACGAAATTGCATGTGCAAAGTGGGGTATAATTGGGGTGCCCTGTGATCAGGATAACAAAAACATGGCAAACTGTTTGCAAATTATACCCTGTTTTGAATTCAAGTGCATATGCAAAGAAGGGCATAATTTGCTATGTCATTGCTGTCCTTAATGCAGGGCTATATAAAGCAAGTGCCTGTTGAGTTCAAGAGAAATAAAGTAATTTTTTTAGGAATTGATATTGTTTTAAGCAAGCATCTCTTTAAAGTAGGCACTTGTTAGCTTCTCTTTAGATGCTTTAGATGCTTGCTTTATAGAGATGGAACTGTCTGGAAAGAAATATTTGAAAATAATATCATTTAAAACATATTTCTTTAAAGTTTTGAATGGGTCATTAATGCTCAATTTATCTAGTAAAAATATCAGTTATAAGGTCCATTGAGTTTGTGCTAAATAAACAGGTAATTAATCAAATTTATAAATCAAATGGTTTCTCAGGCAAATTATGAAATAAAATTTCACCAATATATCTTGCAAATACATAATAAAATATAGAAGAAAATATTATGAGATATAAATTTAATTGGAAAATTAAAACATTTTGTTTGTTTTTCTATCTTAGATCCTAGAAGATAGAAAGAAAGAGTTTGTACGGTATTCCAAGAAATTCAGCAACACTTTGAAGGAATTTTTCCGGGACACAAATCAGTATGTATACATCTTATGTACTAATTAATATTGTAGAATAAACACAGACATGGTACTCATAAGATATCAGACAAAAATGGAAAATACATAGTTATCCAGTTTTCTCATAAAGAAGTTTTAAACGGTTTATCAGATAGCTCCAACATTAAATTCACAAATCAAATTCAGATGTTAAAATTAGACTCATCCAGAGCTATGGTCACTTTTTGCAGGCTTGACAGCAGTTGTCCTGTGGCAATGATGCCACATGCCCTTGTCATGCTGAATAAATTTTAGCTAAAAATTTTCATCAAAATCAAAGGGCTAAACAGCACTGAAAGTACCAACAGTAGGTCAATTTTTATTTGAAAAACTAAATGTATTGAAAATTCTGATTTGAAAGTGAGAAACAGGTGGTGTAGCTCAACATCAGGCTGCACATATGTGCAGGCTGATGTTTGTCTATAGCTCCTGCCAAAGCAGGAATATTCGGGGTTCAGCATGACAAGGGTTGATATTTGATAGATAAGGGATGATAAGTCATAAAAATTTAGAAAATAATGTAATAAGAATCTATTTCTGGCATGACATGTGAGAGCAAGTATATACTTTTCTTCTGCTATACAATCACTAATGAAGATCAGAAATGGTATATTTCTTTCGATTATTTTTTACCTAATGTTTATTATATTTCAAAAATGGTGCGTGTATTAAAACTTTCAGTTTATGATGATTTTAAGATCTTCATTTGCACTGAGGGTATGACACTAAGATTTTTTTGCCACAAGCCTGCAGGATTTATTGGTTTTTACAGGTCCTACCTAGTAATAGCAAGTATTTGCTCGAAAAGAAAACATTGTGGAGAAGAAATTGCTTGTCACAAGCAATTTCTTCTTTTCCAATAATGTTTTCTTTTGAGTAATAAAAATTTGAGTTTGGAACAGCAAATGGATATTTTCATCTGTAAGCATTCTAAATAAAATTGGACAACTACTTTTTGCCAGGAGGACCTGCAACATGGTAGCTTATACCAGTCCTCCCTAAAGTTCACAGGCCTTGGGCCTGAGGACTGGTGTTAGTGTCGATCCCTTGCACTCATTACAAGTTAACTTTCATTAGAGCACACTCTTCACCTTAATGTGACCCTTCTCTAACAGAAAGCGTGCCAGCGAGGTTTGGGAGATATTGCACTCGGGGTAAGTGAACACAAGAAAACGGGTGGCAGGCAGATATATACCAGCGATATTTGGCTTTGTTATTATTGCAGATTTGGCCAATTGTTTTTGCTAGGAGTTGATATTTTTAGTTTTGATAAGATTTTAAACTCATTATTACCAAAATATATGGGATATTGATAATTTATAGTTTAAAGTTTATTCTTTATTGTGATGAATTTCAAGAAAATATTTATTATACCGCCACCTACGAAGTAGAGGGGGGTATATTGGTTTCATCAAATCTGTCCATCTGCTTGTCCGTCCCTCCATATACCTTTTCGTTTCTGGACTCTAACTTAATAACCAAGTGACCTAGAATCATGTACCTTCATATAAATGCTGCTTATGACCAAAGAAAGTACCCTATTGATTTTGGTTCACATAGATCAAAGGTTAAGGTCTCAGTCAGCCTTTGTTCAATATTTTTTTTCCAGACTCAGTGAATTAAGAACAAGCTGACAACAAGCATGAAACTTCAATAGCATTATATTTGGACAAAGTGCTGGTGGGGGATATGAGCCTGCTTTGCAACTCTTGTTTTCTTTAAAGGGAATAAAACAATAAAAATATGAAAAAGTTGAATTGTTAAAAAAGAAGTGATAGCTTGACTGCAGTTGGTCAAGCATAAGACTGTTAATGATAGGTTAATATAGATTTATTTATATGTTAGTCATTTGTCTCATTAATGGAAGAGCCATTAAAAGCCCAATTAGTAATGCATAAGTCTTTCAATCATTTGGTCACATGTTTAATCCCCAACTGTTGCAGATTTCCCAACAGACATTTCTCTGCCTCTCTTGTAAACCTATGTTGGATGAACAGCTGGATGCCTCTAAGATTTTATGTACATTTAATAACATAGTGAAATCGATAATCTGAATGATTTTGGAATGATTTTGGAATGAAACTGAATGAGTGTGATTAGTGAGTTTTGAGTGAAGTTCAAGGGAAATTAAATTTTACTTATAGGAAAATGGTGCCTGCTTTTGCCTTTTGCATAGTTAGAGAGTTTTTTTTCTGCACATTTTTTTCATGAATCTCATTTTATCATACATATTCTTGAACCAATTTTAGCTCGCCCGGGACGAAAGTCTTGGAAGAGCTATTGTCATACCCTCGGTTGTCGGCGTCAGCATCGGTGTCCGCATTAGGTTAAAATTTTTTATTTCTATCAAAATTTATCCTAGAGGCTTTATTTTTTACAGAAACACTCATTAGGGCATAGGCTTTCATTTGAGACCAACATCCATGTCGAAATGACCTTTAGACTGTGACCTTGACCCTTTCAAAAAAAACTTTAACCAAAAACTTTAACCAAAAACTTCAACCAAAAAAACTTTAACCTTGCATTTATTTTCTGTAAGCTTTAAACTAGAGACATCATTACTTCATATGCACACTCATTAGGTGATAGGCTTTCACCATAGACAAAGGTCCTTGACAATTTGACCTTGACCTTGACCCTTTGTGGACTTAGAAAACTTTAACCAAAAAACTTTAACCAAAAACCTTAACCTTGCATATATTTTTTTAATGCTCTAACCTAGGGACATCATAGCTTCATATATATACTCACCAGGTAATAGGCTTTCACCAGAGACCAAGGTCCTTCACAATTTGACCTTGACCTTTACCATTTGTGGACTTACTTTAAACTTTAACTGAAAACTTTAACCAAAAACTTTAACCTTGCTTATTATTTTCGGAATGCTTTAACCTAGGGACATCATTTCTTCATATACATACTCATTAGGTGATAGGCTTTTGTGAGAGATCAAGGTCCTTGATAATTTGACCTTGACCTTTTATGAACTAAGAAATACTTTAACCGAAATTCTTTTACCAAAAACTTTAACCTTGCATATATTTTCTGAATGCTTTAACCTAGGGACATCATTACTTCATATACATAGTCACCAGATGAAAGGCTTTCACCAGAAACCAAGGGCCTTGACAATTTGACCTTGACCTTGACCTTTTATAGACTTGGAAAAACTTAAACTGAAAATCTTTAACCAAAAATTTAACCTTGCTTATATTTTCTAAATGCTTTACTCAGGGACATTATTACTTCATACACATACTCACTAGGCTTCTAGAGAGACCAAGGTCCTTCTTAATTTGACCTTTATCTTGACCTTTTGTGGACTTAGAAAAATTTTAAAGAAAAACTTCATGTTTGATACAAAGAAATTCCATTGGTAACCTCATCTGCTTGTAGGCTTTATTTTTACCCTAACCTTATACATGCAATTAAAACAAAAAAGTTTTTATATTTCTTAATTACTACTCAAACAGATATATATTAGATCATGGATTTTAACATTGAAAGAAACTACTTTGAACTTCGGTCTTTGGTCAAGCGCTGTTTGTGACAAGCAGCTGTCTGGGCGAGCTACATTGTCCGCAGACAACTCTTGTTGTAAGTATTTTTATCTCGCATGTTTTCAGAGAAAACCTGAGGTTTTGCTATAGCCTTGGCGTTGTTGTAGTGCAAAAACTGCTACATGTGATATCTGTAGTTGCACCGGAGGAATTCACTTGAAACTTTGCACCAATGTTCAGAGCAATCTATACAATTAAGGGGTCTTTTTTGGTATCAAAGGGTCAGTACAATGCTATTGTAAGTGCCTATATGTTTATAGGCACTTACAATAGTATAGTGCTGACCCCTCAATATATTTTGTATGATTTATGCCCAGACATTTTTTTTTTGTGAAATATTGAGAGATTCTCCAATTTTTTTACCAGAAATCTCCTTGAAACTGGCTTAATGAGTGACAACTCTCAGAGTAAAATCTCATTTTGTGAAGGATTTTGTTGGCTGAGTGCAAAACAGTAGTAAATGCCTATAATTATATAGCAGTGGCGTAGCTGGGGCCTTTTTGAGAAGACGTACAATTGAAGGTCAAGGGAAGTGTGAGGGCGTAGGTGCTTCAGCCGCCGCGATATAACTGAAATAATGTTGAAAGTGGCGTTAAATTGAATTGCAAGAGTCTTATGGACAACTTGACCTTGTAGAGATACACTATGATGAGTATTAGTACAATAGAATTTCAAATTGTAGGAGGAGTTGTGCTCACTTGAAACACTAATTTCTGTTCTTTTCTTTCGTTCTATTTTTAGCTCACCTGAGCACAACGTGCTCAAGTGAGCTATTGTGATCACCTTTTGTCCGGCGTCCATCCGTCGTCCGGCGTCCGTCGTCCGTCAACAATTTCTTTAATTGACTTCTCCTCCTAAACTACTCGGCCAATTTTAACCAAACTTGGCAGAAATGTTTCTTAGGTGATCACCTTTAAGAATTGCTAAAAGAATTGAAATCAGTGAAAAACTCTGGTTGCTATGGCAACGAAAGTTAAAAAATTAAGAAAATCTTTAAAATTCTTCTTCTTCTGAACAAGCAGCCCTACAGCCTTGAAATTTGGCATGGATGATCAGCTCATAGACCTTAATAAAAATAGCTAAAATCATATCTGTTGGGCCACCAGGTGAGGAGCATCAGGGGGGAGGGGGTAGTACTTTGGGTAAATTTTGTAATCTTTAACCTTCTTCTTCTTCTGAATAAGAAGCCCTACAGCCTTCAAATTTGGCATGGAGGATCAGCTCATAGACCTTAATAAAAATAGCTAAAATCATATCTATTGGGCCACCAGGTGCGGAGCACCAGGGGGAGGGGGTAGTACTTTTGTGAAAATTTTGTAATCTTTAACCTTCTTCTTCTTCTGAACCAGGAGCCGGACAGATTTGAATATTGGCATGGATGATCAGCATATGGACATTAATTGAATTAGCTAAAATCATGACTGTAGATTCACCAGGTGTGGATCACAAGGGGGGAGAGGGTAGTACTTTTGTGAAAATTTTGTAATCTTTAACCTTCTTCTTCTCCTGAACCACAAGCCCTACAGACTTGAAAATTGGCATGGAGGATCAGCTCATAGACCTTAATAAAAATAGCTAAAATCATATCTGTTGGGCCACCAGGTGCGGAGCACCAGGGTGGAGGGGGTAGTACTTATGTGAAATTTTGTAACTTTAACCTTCTTCTTCTTCTGAACAAGGAGCCGGACAGATTTGAATATTGGCATGGATGATCAGCATGTGGACATTAATCGAATTAGCTAAAATCAGGACTGTAGATTCACCAGGTGCGGAGCACCAGGGGGGAGAGGGTAGTACTTTTGTGAAAATTTTGTAATCTTTAACCTTCTTCTTCTCCTGAACCACAAGCCCTACAGACTTGAAAATTGGCATGGAGGATCAGCTCATAGACCTTAATAAAAATAGCTAAAATCATGACTGTAATGCTACCAGGTGCGGAGCACCAGGGGGGAGGGGGTAGTACTTATGTGAAAATTTTGTAACTTTAACCTTCATCTTCTAATGAACCAGGAGCCCTACAGACTTCAATATTGGCATGGATGATAAGCATATGGATCTGAAATTAAATAGCTAAAATTAGGAATGTAGGGTCACCAGATGCGGAGCATTAGGGGGGAGGGGGTAGTACTTTGGATCAATTTTGAAATCTTTTACCTTATTCTTCTCCTGGATCAGAAACCCTACAGACTTGAAAATTGTCATGGGTGATCAATAGATTGACTTTAATAAAAATAGCTAAAATCATGACTGTTGGGTCACCAGGTGCTGAGTGTCTTGGGGAGGGGGTAGTACTTTGGATCATTTTTGAAATCTTTAAACTTCTTCTAATGAACCAGGAGTCCTACAGACTTGAAAATTGGTATGGATGATCAGCATATGGACATTAATTGAATTAGCTAAAATCATGACTGTAGATTCACCAGGTGCAGAGCATCTTGGGGGAGGGGGGAGTGCTTGGTTGAGAATTTTGAATTCCTACAGCCTTTATATTTGACATGGATTGATCAACTCATTAAAGAAAACTTTAAAAGTCTCAGACTCAGCCTGTATATCTGGCATAGATTAGCTGATCACAGACCTTTTATGAAAAAGCTTAGATAAATAATGACCAGGGGAGGAGCAGAGGGGGGGGGGGGGGGAGGATTATTTCAAATGTTATCTGATTGAAAAAGTGAAAATCTCCTTTTCTGTAGTTGCATGGACATACCTAGGTAATGAAGCTTTTTTCTCAGGTGAGCGCACCCAGGGCCAACGTCCCTCTTGTTTTTTGTTAATTGTTAACAACTTTATACATAAAACATGTGAGTGGGTTTTTTTGATATTTTTTAGCAAAATTTGAAATCTAAGAGAGTCATTATGTCAAATTCCAGTTCATTTTTATTTAAGGTGGCAATGGACAGCGGCCTCCCGACTCTATAAACCGGAAGTTGGTTTTCGTTTATTTTACGGCTCTTTTTGCGCGTTGTTTAAAAAGACCGGTTTTCGTAGGAATCTACATATGGAAATAACATAGAATAATAATGGTAAAACTTCATAATTAGCTTCTTTTCAACATTTGATATTAATTGAATGACTGGACTATTTAATTTAAGAATAAAAATGCGTTAAAACCGTCATTCGATTAGGGGGGAACACTAAAAAATAACGAAAAACTTTCTTATTTGCATGGAAAGGTATGCTGAATTTTTTACCAAATAAAGGAAAAATATGGATTATAAACATATAGGAAAATAAGAAAAATTCATTGGGTAATTTCTTCAAAAAATAGGTTTTTGTGGCATTTTTACCCAGTAAAATTACAAAAATTAATGCTATTTTAACTTTTGAAAGTAAATTGTGCAAATGCAATTGATCAAAGAGAAATTTTCTTGTCAATAGCCATTATGAACATGTATAACGTCTATCAAAATGTATTTGTTTTATATCTATGACTTAGTACAGGGTTTATACTAGACCTAAAATGATTATAACCGTTTTACCGAAAAATGGCCTATACCACTCAAGGGCAGATAACTCTAGCATGAAAACGAGCGTGGAAAGGTACCTTCAAATTTTGATATAATGACTACACAATGTTAATCTACAGCATATGTGACCAAGACAAAAATTCATTGGGTGGAAAAAAATGACGACATGTGTCCATTGCTACCTTAAAGTGTCGGAAGGTTTCTCACTAAAGAAGTTTTGACCCATTCAATGGTAGATTATTCAGGATAATTCAAGAAAAACAGAAAGTTTTATTATTATTATTTTAAAAGTCTTATGTACAACTTACAGTAATGAGATGCATTATCGCAAGAGTCAGCTCCAGCAAATGGTAGGAGGAGTACACCAAAACTAAGCTATTTTGTAAAGTCAAGGACAGAAAATTCATGAACAACATGACGTTACAAAACCTTATAGTTTTATGCGTCAAGCGGAGTCATACATGCAGTTGTAATTTTCACTCCATTCCTATTCAAACTGTAGGAGGAGGTGTACACTCAAGATAAATATTGATTTTCGATTAATTGGGTAGATAATTCGGGATAACTCAAAAATTACTGGAGATATTTGAATTTTAAAGGTATAATATTCTGCTAGACATCAAAATGAGTAATTGTGACAAGGGTCTGCCCATTCCTATTTATAGTTAAGGAGAAGTTGTGCACAAAAAATGTTAAAGGACGGACAGACAGACAGACGGACGAATAAAAGTAATCACAAATTCGAAAAAGTCTTAGATGTGGTATTGTAAATATCCTCAGTTCACAGAGAGAGTGTCCACTTTTTAATTTCTAAAATCTCGGAAGTTACACTTCTTACCGTCATGAAATTTCGCAGCACAAAGCTCCTTGAATTTGCAATCGATTTTTGAAGACCAAGCACTCAAGGTACGCAAACATTTTTGGCTTGGTTTAGACTTTTAAAATTTCAGGTTCTGTGTGTGCATCACATGTTAAATGAAGAGTATCATGCATTAAGAGCCGATTTTGCTTCTAAAGGCCGCCAATACAAATTGCATTGGCGCCATTTCAACCACGGATTCATTTATTGTAATCTTTATTTATTAAATAGAAATACTTGTCTCAATTATATCAACTTTGATGGATTCCCGTTAGGTGTCTAGAATTCATTCAATAGGACTTCGTCTAGAAGGTACGTTACCAGTATTGTGCGTGTACCGTCATGTGCTCAAAATTTCAGTTCAATATCTCTTTGATTTAAAGGCCATAATGTGTGCTGTCGTAAACAGGATGACATTATACCAGAATTACGTCATGCGGGACATCATTGGAACTAATCTAGACACTCTAGAAGGTGGCTAGTATAAAAGGGGCGTATAAGAGTCTCTTAAACACTTATCCCCTTATTCATACCAATAACTCCGACACAAATTTGTACGCACATGCATATGTGCGTATATGGCAGCTACGCCACTGTATAGTCAGTTAGGGCTTTTGCCTTGATGCTTCAATTTGTAAAGATTCTCACCAAAAGTTTTAAATTTATCATCCATATCAGCTAAATTAGATTTTTTTGCACATGCTATTCTGAGCCTGAATTATGTCTGTTTATAATATGACCTACGTCGTGGGAGTGAAATAACCACTTTGAAATTTTGATATTACACCGCCGTTATTACACTAGTGATATAATTATGCAAATAAACTTCAGAGCCTAAAGCAACATTGTTTTGTTATAGTGAAATAATGTCGGATAATGGAGGTGATGATGTCACTTTTACAAATGGTGTTATACGTTACGCAAAAAAAAATCTATGAATTTCAAGAACTCTGTTGATATATGGCAAAAATTTGTGTCAGATTATAGATTGAATATCAAATTTGTGTTCATAAAATACCTCATGTATTAAACACTTTCATCTAAAACAAATTAAAATAAGGCGTAGCCTTGTTTTTATCTGTTTATAGATAACTTGTTTAATAAATTTGGTATTTCATGAGCGCTCATTCTATATCCTCTATACGCCCCCTCTTGACTTAAATTTTTCATCCCCTATCCAGCAACTTACAGCCAAGTATAGGTGCCTGCTGGCGGTGCCCTTGCTACTTTGATAGGGTAATTACCGCATGGCATTGCATCTGTTATGAGTCAGTGTGTGTTTAATTTAAGGGATGAAGAGAGTATTTGTTGATGCATTGAGTAAAGTAACTAAAAACCTAACCTATGAAAAGGCATAGTGGATTCATACATGAGTGTGATTAGGTTTTTAGTTTCATAACTCTTTGAAATCAATATATGCTCTCTTCATAGTGTATGATTAAATATATCAAAGCAAAACTTTTCAGATCTATTAATTCAGAAACAGATTTGTGATGGGACTTACAATGGTAGCTTACAAAATAGCTGTGGGCTCAAAATTGTTTTCATTGAGGAATAAAACCAACTTTTCAGCTGATCAGAAAGCTCGAATATAAATGTATGCAACTTAATGAATCAATGATAAGTACATCAAGAAAAGGGGGTCCAAAGGACGCAAGGTTTTGGGTCTTAGGGGTCCTTTTATTAGGTTTAAGAAAATATTTTGTGTTAGAGCAATCATCTAGTTTTTCTGTGCTTTTAAAGCTTTTCCTTGTTTTACGGGTAAGAAATTATTATATACATGTACTTATAATTACGCAGTTCTAAACTTCAGGAAAGAATTGAAGACTGTTTTTCAATTCTATTCTGAAGTTGATCTCTAGATCGTCCATAGGAGTTTTTTGATAGTTTTGAGGGTCCTGGATACATAAATGGGAGTCTCAGACTCCCTAAACCTGGTGCCCTTAAAACCTTGTCATGCATTTATATGTACATGTACCTTGTTTTCTTTCATTTACTCCAGGATAACGCAATAAAGGGTCAAATGGCTCTTGTTTCCATCGTAGTCCTAACTCATTCCAGATATTATCCTACACATTGAGAGAGAGGCAATGGGTTCTAACCACTGCTGCCCTCTTTTACAGCTGGGTGGACTTCGGCCACGTCTGTAAAGTGTCCTGCCCAAATACACTACACACCTCTGGTGGGGTTCAAACCTGCAACCACCAGGTTACAAGTCGAGCATGTTAACCACTGGGCCAATCCAACAATCCATACCTTACCATGTATACCTAGAGCAGAAAGGGAACAAAATTCCATTAACAAAGTCAGGAAAGCATATTCAAAAAGTGAAAGCAAAGCCAAAATGAGGATATGCTATGTGAAAAGGGTACAAAATGCAGTTTGAATTATTGAATTGGGGATTAAAACTTCTTTCCAAGCTTAGCACTCATAAGTTTTATGTTGGTTATAAAACTAAAGGGTCCTAATTCCTAGCTATTTCTATGTTTTCTCTGTTCTGAGGTTTGTTTTTCACAGACTTCTTAAAATAGCTAAACTGGAAATTGTGGTGTGCAATTTAGTACCATTATTCTACCTTTCTTGTTTTTACTCGAGTCCTACAGAAATATTCAAAATTATTTTGATAATCACTTTAATGAAAGTCAATGCATTTGTACCCCTTTGGCTAGTACACTAGATTACTACTTATATACTGAGCGACTTTAAAGACGCAACAAAGTAGATTTGAAATTTTAGTACAGAAAGTAGATATGGTTTAACTAAATTTAGCTGAAATCATATAAACAAGATCCTCTGTTGAATCGATTTAATCTTGATTTGATTTTACACTTTTGTTAGTTTTAGCATAGCAATCTACTGTTCACTCTTTCTCTTTTTTTGCACTTTTTATGGTTGATTGATTTAACAAATCAGAAGTGTGGAGGGTAATCAACGATAGACATTTCAAAAACCGTTAAAAGAAGCGAAATCAACTCACTCGCTATGCAAAGAATGTACTCTTAATTGAGCAAGTCAAAAGGGAAAGTGTTCCTTAGAATTGGAACGTCGTTAACCTCGATTAGACTAAAAATTATTGATTAATTCGTTCAATATTTAAACATCTGCATGGTAGGACCTTGCCAAAAAGGAGTTTCAGAAGACTTAACGTGTTAAAATGACGTTAGTGCCATGCCGTAAACACTCTTAAAATGGCATCTCAATTCTAAACGAGTTGTCTGGTAAGGAGATAAAAGCGTGAACAGGCTTTGTTTGCCAAAACCACATTCACATGAATATCGTTTGTGGTTCTAAGAACGGAAAGGAAAAGCATGTAAGTGACGTCATTTCTGGTCAAAAAGACGACGTTTTGGTGTCGTCTTTGCACCAAACGTGCTTAAACGCAGTATTAATGATTTGTTTGACTTCTTGATTCATTCAACCAAGCTCTGAAATTTGTTTGGCTTTTGTTTCATTTGAAAAGAAAATATCGTTTAAGCAGTAGGGCTATGGAGAAATTTCAACTTTCGTGGGTATGCTTAAAAGTGTCCCTGTATTGGGAATACAAGAGAATGTTTCAAAATAACATTGATGTTGGACTAAAGGTAACTTGTTAAAGTAACAAATTAAGTATATTTCAATGTGAGTCTGTTCACTAATATTTGCATTTAAGTTACGTTTTTAAGAATTGCGTTTTTAAAGTGGCTCAGTATAATTATATACAAAATCGTATTATTTAATACTTTGTAGATCATAAAGAGTCGATAATTCTGATGTTTAGAATGAGATATTTCATACTAGCTCATGTTGATATCATACTTGTGTTGTTTTCAGACATATTATTGTATTTTTGTGTGGAAACTGGGTGATTATTTGTTCAAGTGCTGTTTAGTCTATAGACTGGATACTTAATGTAGCAAGCTTTAACAATTCTGTCATGGGGTGAATGTGAAAAAGAAAGCTAAATATATTGTTAATAAACTATTGAATATGAATTGATGAGAAGTATAAAAGGGCAATTAAAGATCATTATTCAGGTTCTTTATCCCCCTCCCCCCCACCACCACCACTGACAAAGTTGAGGGGGGTGTACTGGATTCGCCATGGCCGTCTGTCCGTAGACACAATTTTGACCGGATGTTTTCTCAGAGACCGTTATAGGTACAGCTTTGAAATTTACACATTATGTGTATCTGCATATGAAGTTGTGAACCTGTAATTTTGAAGCCCATACTCTTGTTGGTTGCTGAATTATCTCCCCTTGAACATGTAATTTTCACTAAAATATCCTTCACTATTGCATGTATTAATTTGAAATGTATACATAAGGTGTATCTGCAATTTTGGAGTCCCTACTCTCAATAATTGCTGAATTATTTCCCCTTGAACTTGCAAATTTCACTAAACTATTGTTGTCTGGAGCATTTCTCCTACACTATTGCTTGTACTTACTTAAAATTGATACATAATGTGTATCTGCATTGGAAGTTGTGCACCTGCAAATTTGAAGTCCTTACTATGGTTTGTTGCTGAATAATATGTATCTCCCCTTGAATTTGTCATTTCCCATTTTTATTAAAGAGTTTAACCTTGGTCATAACTTTTGAATGGTAAGTCATAGAGCCTTCATATTTCACATGATCATTGCTTGGGACAAGACCTTTCTGTAGTTACTAAGTTAAAGGTCATCAGTCAAGGTCATTTTTCAAGGTCAAATTTCTTTAAAGAGTTTAACTATGGTCATAATTTTGAAATGGTAGTCATAGGGTCAAATTTCTTGAATAAATTTAATCTTGGTTACAACTTTTGAATGGTATGTCAAAGAGCCTTCATATTGCACATGATCATTCATTGCTTGGGACAAGATCTGTATGTACCACGTTCATATATTTGCATATGCCTAAGAATTAATAAACAGCCAAGTGTTGGCACCCGTTTGCAGTGCTCTTGTTGTCTTTTAAGTTAGATATTATTTTCATACAATACACTAAGTTTGTATTGTAGTTATCTTAAAATTTTGTCAGCCTTGTTTTCTTGATGCTTCTAACAGAAATTTAAGTTTATTGTCATGTTTCTAAACATAACCACATTATGTTATTGTTCTAAAAATATAATTGTGATATCATAAAAAATATATGAGATTTTATCACACAGATATTTGTTTAGTTATAAGATAAAGAATGGTAGCACTGGTGTGAGAAATATTTGAAATCCAAAGTTAAGTGCTGCAGCTGAGCAATATGACTGAAAAATAGTTAAAAGCAACATTTATCCCATTCAAACCAACAACACTGAAAATTACGTCTTCATCATTCTCTTTTCAGAAATCAGAGTGTGTTTCTGAGTGCCAACTACCTTACATATCAGACCAACTTGATCCTGCGTACAGTGAAACAGGAGTGCGGCTAAAAGTTCCAGTCTTTTCATTCTTCCATTCTGCATTCCTTCTCTCGCTCGTCTTCACGGGTCAACGAAATTAATTAACTTATCATTCCTTTAGATGGTCCTAATCATTTCCATTTTACATAGATATCTGTGTAACCCATTTCTAGAATGAAAATATTTTATACTAGTAAAAAATCAAAGATTAATTTTTTACCATTTTCAGTTGATAGAATTTTAGTACCTATTTCCCCTAATTAACGCTCCTGGGAGCTATATGTTACATGGTCAGGGAGCTTTAATTTAGAAGGCTTTTTCTTAATGGAAAAATCATCAAAATTGATGCCGTTTAGGCCCTGTTCCCTTTGAGGTGAATTTACGATAAACATGATTGTTTAGAGGAAATTTATCTCAAATTAGAGAAGAAGTCTTAAAAAAATCTTAAAATTTAGGCATTAGAAATGGGTTTTTTTAGTAAAAATGTTGGGGTGCTTCTATTAGGAAGGGCACTTTTATTAGAGGGAGTAGGATAATTTTTATCTTTAAATTTATGATAAAAGATATATTTTAAAAGAAAATAATTTAGAATGAAGAAAATATGTCTGTTTCAAGCAATTTCTTCGCATTCAGAATGTTTTTCTAAGCCATTTCCAGTTATTCATGGCCTCCGAATTGTTTCTTTAATGATAAATCACCTTAGACTTTTGAAATTTTGGCAAAAGCAATCCATATTTTCACTTTTCTAGGAGGGGAGTTGCACATTTTGGCACTTACTTTTGCAAATCCACCTCTTTTTTAGAAGGCTGGCCTTTTTGACATAAAATAGAAGCAAAACTTTCCATCTTTCTCAATGTTGTCGATTTTCAACAAAGTTCCCGCCTACTTTTTAAATCCTAGACTAAACACTGTGTTATATGAAACTTTTTTTTCAACATGACAGTATCCATTAAATAGAATTGTTTACCAAGATTATATATTCGAGTTGCAAGCTGTAAGCAAAAATACTAATTGTGACATCAAAAAAAGGGTTGGGGCTAAAGAGAGATTAAAGCAATTATTTTTCATTAACAGAGTTTAGTCAAAGTTTTGAACTATTTAGAAAAAAGAACAGGAAATTTTCCAAGGAGTAACCATAGTCCCTCCATTTAGAAGGGATTTCACCTAGCTGCTATAATCAGTATTTTGTGTTCAAGCCCTAAACCAGGGTTTTGACCCTAAAAAAATCTGAAAATATTCTATTTTGAACCTTAGAAATTTCTCCTTAGGGGGTCCCCTGAGAGAATTTTTCTGGGGTCAAAACAGGATTGTATCAGTCAAATTTTCAATGATATATTCTACACTAAATTTAGAATTCAAAAGATTGATTGCTTACTTCTGGTTTTGACTTTTTAAAAATCAATGTTGACCCCTTAATTTAAAACACTAGCTTTATCGCTGATAATGTAGTCCTCTCACCCTGATAAGTAGATGGAGAGAACCTCCTTCTGTCTACTTCAGAGAAGTTAAAATAGCTTGTCTACAGGTACACTTTTTGTTGTCGGTACTTTGAACTTTTGATGAAGCCATTTACATCATCTTGCATACACTATAATTACGGTAAGCTGTGCCACTTTTGTATGAGCCTCTGCATGACATTTTCAACAATTTCATATGTGCGTAAAGCAAAGCCTCTGGCCAGCCTGTGCACCAGCACAGTCTGACCAGAGTCCTTACTTTACACTCTTTAGATAGATAAGGTCCCAAACCCATCTTCAGGTGTCAGGAAATATTGCTTTTACATACTAGAAAGCCATGAATGGCTTGAGTCGCTCCACAGGCTTGAAATTCTTGTAAAGCAATAAAAGTTTTGACTAGACTTTTAGATATTTTGGATTCTACTGATGTTGAAAATGATTTTCAAAGTTTCAATTATATAACATATAGAGAAATGACATCCGTCCTTAAAATGCATATTTTCATCTGATCACAATAATTGTTTGTAGACTGATTAAGGGTCACTCAAGGATTATTCCAGTAAAATTTGGTTGATATCCATTGGTTAGATTATGAGAAAATGATATCCAAAGTTTCCACTATGTAACATATAGAGAAATGACCTCCGCCCATAAAATACATACTTTTCATCCGATCACTATAATTTTTGGTAGACTGATAGAGGGTCACTCAAGGACCATTCCAGTGAAATTTGGTTGATATCCATTTGTTAGATTCTGAGAAAATGATTTCCAAAGTTTCCACTATATAACATATAGAGAAATGACCTCCACCCATAAAATGCACATTTTCCATCCGATCTCAATAATCTTTTGTAGACTGATAAAGGGTCACACAAGGATCATTCATGTAAAATTTCATTGGTATCCATCAATTAGAATCTGAGAAAACTCACTTTTTACCTTATTTGGAAATTAGCCACGCCCATTAAATCCATGTTTTTCATTGGATCAGAATTTCTTGAACAACTTTGAAAGAGGGTCACCCAAGGATCATTCCTGTGAAGTTTGGTTGAAATTCATCCAGTAGTTTCTGAGGAGAAGATTTTTAAAGAAAAAGTTTACGACCGGACGCACGGACAGACGGACGCACGACGGACACAACGCCATGACAATAGCCCCAGTGGCTTTCAGCCAGTGGAGCTAAAAATGACTGTCTAGGCTGCACAGTGTCTCTTCATCACTTACATGTGAAATTGTTGGAAATATCACACACCGGCTCATATTACAACACTTTGTTTTATGCTTACTGACAATATCCATGTTTTCCTCTGACCTTTATGTGTCTTGATTTTCAGAATTCAGACGGTTCAGTGCAAGACTGTACAAAGTAAAGTGGCCATAAATTGTATGGACACTTAGTGCAGTTTTACACTTAACCCTTGTCATGCTGAATAAATTTTTGCTAAACATTTTCATCAAAATTGAAGGGCAAAAAGCACTGAAAGTGTCAACTGTAGGTCAATTTTTATTTGAAAAACTAAATCTATTGATAATTCTGGTTTAAATGTGAGAAACAGGTGGTGTAGACTAACATCAGACTGCACATATGTGCAGGCTGATGTTTGTCTATAGCTCCTGCCAAATCAGGAATATTCCTGGTTCAGCATGTGCCGCCGTCATAGCGCAGTTGGTAGCGCGTCGGACTGTCAATCTAGAGGTCCCAGGTTTGATCCCTGACAGGGGCACTCAATCTTTCCGCCTATTTGTGTCTCACCAATGGGTTGATAATCGTAGACCTATGTGAGAAAGCAGCTGGAGGCTAGGAAAGGATGTGGTGGTTATACTGGTGAGAGAAATACTAGGAAACCATTGTTAGGTGCTCCTGCCGCTGAAATGTAACTGAAAATGTTAAAAGCAGTGTTAAAACACTCAATCAATGGTTCAGCAAGACAAGGGTTTACACACAATTTATGACATGAAATTGATCATGTCAAGAAACATAAACCCAAAAGCTATTGTATTAACTTGTATTAGATATTTAATGACTTTTGACTAGGTTATGCTAATTAATAGAACTTGTAACTATTAAGTGAAGAATTAAAGTATATTCTATAACTTTTTACTCTGGTTTGTTGGTATTTTGATCCCCCTGCATAAATTAGATATAGGGCATAATTGTTTGACCATTGTGGCGCTGTCCATTGTGTATTTCTGTCAATCTATCTGCATAACTAGTCAGTTTAAAAAATACTTTTCAGTAATAAACAATATTTTTACACATATTTGGCATGATTATAAATCTCGTTGATATGATCTGTAGACCTCATGTGGTCATGTGACAAGAACAATATGCTAATTGGGTGCATTTGCATCTAACAAACACATCTTATTTCTTTTCTTCTGGAACAACAGAGATCTTGTCATCACCTTTGTATAGCGGCTATCATAGTGAACATGCAGTGTGTCATAGGTCCTAGGTTCAATTCCCAGCAGAGGCACTCATCCTTTCTGACCACTTGTCTCCCACCATAGGGTTGAAAATCGTAGACCTATGTTGGATATTTTAGTTGATCCAACAGAGCATCTTCTTTGGTATAATAATAGCTAAATTAAGCTAAAACAAATTCATTTTTATACGGTCGTATTATATTATGGCCTCGGTATCCGTCTGTCTGTCTGTTAGCAATTTTTTGTGTATGCAAATCCTCCTAAACTACCAGTTGGAAAGAGCTGAAACTTGGCATAATTTCTTCCTATGATGTCTAGTTGTGCGTAAGACCTTAAAACTTTAAATCGCTCCAGTCATATCTGAGAAATCTTGAATTATCTGCCCTTGAATATAACCAAATCACTATTTTTTGTGTGCACAACTCCTCCTAAACTATCAATGGGAATGAGCTGAAACTAGACACATTTACTCCCTATGATGTCTAGTTGAGCATAAGACCTTTGAAATTCAAATAGCTCCAGTCATATCTGAGAAGTCTTGAATTATCTGCCCTTGAATTAAACGAAAATCACTGTGTTTTGTGTGCAACTCCTCCTAAACTATCAATTGAAATGAGCTGAAACTAGACACAATTACTCTCTGTGATGCCCAGTTGTTCATAAGACTTTTTAACTCAAAATGCTCCAGTCATTCTTGACTTATCTTGGATTATCTGCCCTTGAGTTGATGAAAAACAAAATTTTTTGTCAGCTCATTTTCTACATTTTGGATAGGAATGAAAGGAAACTTGCCATTATGACTCTGTAGGTTGTCTCTGTGCCAAGGACTAAATATAGTTTCATGTGTAAAGTAGTTCTTGATTTATCTGCCCTTTACTTCACAAAATAGTTTAAATTTACAGATTTTTTGTGTGCCTGTGCGTGCACAACTCCTACAAATTTAATTGGATATTTGGTTAAGCATAAGACTTCAGAAATTCAAAAAGCTTTGGTCTTTCTTGTATTATCTGCCCTTGAATTGATTGAAATTCAGTATATTTCTTTTGTGAGCAACTCGTCACACTTTGAATTGAAATGAACTGAAACTTGCAAAATGACTGTTTGGCATATAGTTGTGCATAAAATCACTTTCAATTTACACTCAAAAGGTCATACTATGTTATGGCACCTGTCGTCTGTTTGTCTGTTTGCAATATTTTTAGCTATCATTCAAGCTCACGTTACTGACAAGCCAAGGTTACTGACAAGCCCCATCGGGCGTATACGCGCCGCTCTGCAAAGCTCTTGATTGGTAGTTTAAAATCAAATAAATTACTTTGTGATTAACCACAAGGCACCTTTTTCAATGCCTACCGGGTGATCAGGAACCTTCCCTATAACCCTACAATCATCCTCATCAAGTGCCTCATGTCACAAGTAAATGATAAAGAATAATCTTTGGTGGGGCCCAATTTCCATAGCATGAAGTTTACCGTTTTCTAATAATACATCAAAAAATATTAAAAGAGGGCAATATTAAGTTTAAACACAATACAAGAGGACCATGATGGTCCTATATCGCTCACCTTCGTCTCTTTGACTTCTCCCTTAGCAAAAATAAATACTTGAAAGATCATTAAATGATCATTAAATTTTTCAAAGAAAAACATAACTCTATTTCTATGATCGCTGCATAAATTTCTATCCTTTTCTCAACAAGTTTCATGTGACCTGGCCAATTTTCTGACCAAGTTTCATAAAGATTGGGCAATATTTGTGGCCTCTAAAAAGAAAAGAGTCATTTATGCCCCTTTTCCCGTGATATGACATGGATCTTTCCCATTTTAAATAGGGCTCATCCTTGTGACCTAGCCATTATTCTGATCATGTTTCATGAAAATTGAATTGTATTTGTGGCTTCTAGAGCATAAACAAGAAAATTGTCATTAAGGCCCCTTTTCCCGTGATATGGCACATATCCTTCCCATTTTCAAAAGGGTTCATCTTTGTGACCTGCCCAACATTCTGACCAAGTTTCATGAAGATTGGGCCATATTTGTGGTCTCTAGAGTGTAAACAAATAAATTGTCATTAATGCCCCTTTTCCCGTGATATGGTACAGATCCTTCCCATATTCAATAGGGATCATCCTTGTGGCTTGGCCAACCTTCTGACCAAATTTCATAAAGATTGGGCCATATTTGTGACCTCTAGAGTGTAAACAAGAAAATTGTCATTAAGGCCCCTTTTCCCTTGATATGGCACGGATCCTTCCCATTTTTGATAGGGTTAATCCTTGTGACCTGGCCAACATTCTGACCAAGTTTCATGAAGATTGGGCAATATTTGTGGCCTCTAGAGTGTAAACAAAAATATTGTCATTAAGGCCCCCTTTCCCGTGATATGGCACGGATCCTTCCCATTTTCAATAGGGATCACCCTTGTGGCTTGGCAAACCTTCTGACCAAGTTTCATAAAGATTGGGCCACATTTGTGGCCTCTAGAGTGTAAACAAGAAAAATGTCATTATGGCCCCTTTTCCCGTGATATGGCACGGATCCTTCCCATTTTCAATAGGGTTCATCCTTGTGACCTGGCCAATATTCTGACCAAGTTTCATGAAGATTGGGCCATATTTGTGGCCTCTAGAGTGTAAACACTAAGATTGTTGACGCCGGACGACGGACGACAGACGACGCACGACGGACGACGGACATTCAATGATCACAAAAGCTCACCTTGAGCTCAGGTGAGCTAATAAAAACACTCTCAAATTCAATATTTCAGCAAAAGTTGCTGTTATAAAGAAAAATGACAATATTATAAGAATATTCTTGATAAAGGCAATTTTAGCCAAAATATTAAAAGAGGGGCTTTTATACTTCATTTTAGCAACCTTTACTTTTGCTTTTGACCCTTGATTTACTGTTTGAAAAGTTATGCAAAGGACAAATCAAGAAACTTGACTGTTGAATGAATTTATTTCAATATCACATTGCACAAAGCATTTTGTTCGAGGAAGATCGAATTATGTACATACAGCTAAATATACATATATGTATACAGAATACATAATACAGTGACCTAAAAACTGCACTTAAATTGTGTTATAGCTTTTATTCAAACAAGTATTGTGTTGAGAAAACACAAAATTAATGCCCAAAATCGCTTTAATAGTGGATCTGCATAAAAATAGTGAATAACACACTAATGCTGAAGTGACTTGTGTTTACAATACACTTGTATACAATCCACTAGTCAAGATGGCGTATGGATGGCTCAGGGCGAAACAGCTGTAACTGCCTATAATCATATACTGGTCGGAGACCAATTCTCGCCAAGTACCAGTTCTCGCCAACTGCACATTTTCACAGTGAAGACGCAATATTCATTCACAATAAATTATTTTCTGATTAAAAGAAGTTCTTGTCAACATAACTTGTAATTAAGAAGGGTTTCCTTTCTGTCTTCACCGAGAAAAAGGGGTGGTGGGGAGAACTGGTACTTGGCGAGAATTGGTCTCCAACCAGTAGGCAGTTACAACTGATTCATGCTGGGCCATCAATATTCTATTTAAAAGTAACTATAGATGCTGTTAATTTAGTAATGTAGCTCACTTTTGATTTTCACATATTTTTGTCAAGCAGAGGTATTGACAAATTCATACTTTAGAGCACATCTTACACAGTCAATCTTGCTGAAGTGACCTACACCTGTAAAGTAACCATTTTTATTAAGTGACTGTTTTAAAAATCCCTTTCTTTAAATTAAAATATCTTAAACAGGTGCACCGCCTAAGGGTGCTACACTGCAAGGCTGCAGGTGCTGGATAACTAAAAAATTCTCAGTCAAAAAAGGGGCATAACTTGTACAAAAATGCTTCCATAGTTATCCCCCATGACACTCTGGGTAGCTCTTGTGATGGTGAACACACAATGCCAAGTTTCATGAAGATGTCTTCAATAACAATAGAGATATGACCAAGGTAAAAATTTGTCACACCAATGCCAAAATGATCATTATACCTCAAGTTTTCTCCAAAAACAGTCCAGCTAATAAATGAATTCTATGTGAATAAACCTTTTAAGAAATCATCTCAAACAGACAATTCTTTTGAGTGGCAAAGTGTCAACTAGCTGCACTCAAATTATTAGTATTATAACTTGAATTTCTGAAGTTATTAGTAAATTTTTAGTTAACAGGTTTTCTGCAGAAAGACAGATGAATGTTTGGAAAGAAATGTGAAAATATACAGTGGTCAAATTTTGGGCAAAGAATTAGATAGGCAAACTGGATAACAACATAACTTTAGAGCCCCATTTCTGACCAGTATGATGGCAAATGATTTAGACAACATTGGAAGATTAGGGTTTTTAAGGTACATGAAAGATTTTTGACTAGTTTAACTTTTGTATAACTGAACAATTCAGGGAGTGAGAAAAATCATTTCTTTGTACTCCTAAATTAAGGTAGTAGACCCATAATAGTTCGGCAACATTTTGGAAGTATTGATCTTTCACAATGTTGACTGAGGTTTCCTTATGAAATTAATTAGGAAACCTCAGTTAACACTGATAGAGCTCATTATTCCCGAAACATTGCAGAAATATTACGGGTCTACTACCTCAACATCTAGTTTTGTAAAAAGTTGTAATTGAAGTACAGTCAATCTTGCTTGAGCCTCCACTTCTATTAAGTGACCAATTTTATTAAGCCACCTTTTTAAAAATCCCCTTTATTAAAAAAAAAATATATCTCAAAGTAGATATTTTTTGGTCTTAGAAATTACTTAAAATTAATTCAATGTTGTTAAACTAAAAAGAATCATCTCATTAAGATGATTCTAATGAGTTTTCACAATGTAGGATTGTTGAAAAATTTGCAATATCATACAGATTCAATCAAAATGATGTTTTTCATTTATAAACAAAATGTTTTAAGGGACCAATCTTTTAAATGATTGCTTTTTGGTGGCTCTGTAAGTGGTCGCTTAATACAAGTTTTACTGTAGTTTGAATGCTTTACAAAACATGGAATAATTTCTACATCAAATACATCTTTATTTAAGATTCACATCAACTTAAAATTATTATAGTATTCTTTGCATTTTTTTTTTTCAATTTTTTAGGCTTGACACTAACTACTTTTACTTATCAGCCTGACTGAAAAAACATTGTTGGAAAAGAAGAATTTGCTTTTGACAAGCAATGTCTTCTATTTCCACAATGTTTTTCATTTGGTATTGCAAATTTTAGTATTGGAGAAGCAATATTTTTTCAAAACATGATCGATTTGAAATACTAAGCACTGCTATTAACTATAGGCAAGCAGGACCTGAAGCGTGGTTAAATCTACCAGTCCTCCCTAAAATCCACAGGTCTTGGGCCTGAGGACTGGTGTAAGTGTCGAGCCCTTCACCAATCTAAGATTTTGTTGTCTGGTATATTTAATTGTACCAAAAGGAGAAGGGAAAAGTTGGAATGTGTAAACCCCTCTGTCTGTTAGATTTTAAAACTTTGTAACCACTACCTGATTGAAGCTTTAGTGACAAGGTTTTAGAATTAAACCAACAATAATCTTTCTAGTCAAGTTGTGTTAATTGTGCAAGCTAACTTGGTACCATAAATTTTACATCTCAAAGTTTTTCTCAAAGTAGAAATGTTGTTTTAGTTAATATCATTTTGGAATTTATATTCATCTCCATGGAGTCCTGCTACAATCAGCGTCTTTTCAGTCAGAGATGGCTAAAGTCAATCAATATCCATTGACCAATAAAACTGTGCAGGCTGATCTCAGTCTACATCTCCAACAAAAGCAAGTAATACTGGATGGATTATCAGAAGGTAAATTCAAATTGGAATAGGCAACAACATGAAATTAAAAAATAATAACAAATAGATGACAAAATTTTAGAGTGCAAATTCAATTGCTCTTCTCAATCCAAATTGAAAATTTGTGCCATAAGAGAGTGAATTAACTGCTAGCTTCATTTCAGTTTCATCTTTTTTCAGAAATGACAGAAAAAGATATCTTGAGATTATCAAAATGTTGGTTGTATGGAAATTTGCTAATTTGACACTAATTTGACACTAAGGGATATATAAATGGGAAGGGAGAAAAATTTACATATTTAATGATGAAATATTTAAAACTACGAGCCTTCACCTGACCTTTGATCTTTTATACCTTTTAAAGCCTTAATACACTGTACAATGTTTGTGAATAAAAACAACATACTGCACAAAAATACAAAGAATTCTTGTTTTTTATAACCTTTGTTCTTATATCCTATGCAGTATCTAAAGTTTGAAATCAATTTCTTTCTGTTTTATCTTATTATCAAATTTGTAGAATTATTGATTGTTTGATGAAAGCTATATATCATAATATAGGTAGTGGATGTGTTATAGTTCCACAACATTTCATAACTCATGATCTTTCACCATGTTAACCAAGGTTTCCTAATGAAATCATTAGGAAACCTTGAGTAACACATTTAAAGTTCATGTACACTACCTTCAGAACAAGGAAAGAAAATGAATCAACAATTTCAATATGATTGAAATCATTGCTTATTAATTAGATAGGCTTTGTATAATAATTCTAATTGCTCTGAAGTAGTTTTGGCAGAATCAAAAGACTTAATCAAGATTATCCCACAGAGACTAATCAACAAATAAATACAATTAAGCCAGTAGGCGACAAGAATGTCATCAGAACAGCTTTATTATATTGTAATTTCAACATTTTGGCAACTACTGATAATACATACCCCTTTATATTTTTGTGCAGTATAAAATACCTAAACAATTTAATACAAAATGTACATATAAATAGACATATAGCTACACTTGATGTTTGTATCACAAAAATGGGTTGGTTGCTCCAGACTTTGGCGCCGCCGAGTATTGCTGAACTGTAGACTGAAATGGATAGAGGATAAAACAATTATTGAATTAAACCTTGTCATGCTGAATATATTTTGGCTAAAAATTTCATCAAAATCAAAAGGCAGAAAGTACTGAAAGTACCACTTGTAGGTCAATCTTTATCTATTGACGATTCTGGTTTGAAATTGAGAAAAAGGTGGTGTAGACATATGTGCAGGCTGATGTTTGTCTATAGCCCTTGCCAATGCAGGATTATTCCGGGTTCAGCATGACGAGGGTTAAATTGCATATTGTTTAACAACATCAGACCTCCTTGCAAGCCAAGACAAAAATAGAGGTTTTTATAAAGGATCTAATATATGAACATACAGGCCTTTTACTGTAAAATATGAAAAATTATAAGAGAAAATATAGGCTTTTTTTGGTCAAAATTTCCATTTCTTTATTTAACTCAAGGTCACATCAAAGTCATTCTTTAGTGTTTTAAAAAGTACTATTTAAACTATGAATTCTGATTGCCATGCTAGCATAATGCAAGTGATGGATTTTGTTATGTAAAACAAAATCCATCACTTGCTTAAAGCTAGCATGGCAACCAGGCAGAGTAAATATAAAGGTTTTGAGTGAGAATTACAGGCTTTTTTGGTGTTATAAAGTTTTTTTGAAGTAATGTAAAGGTTTTAAAAGTTCGCTCTGAAATTAAAGGTTTTTAGAGTTTTTAAAGGTTTCACTAGAAGGTCTGCAACATGCAACAAGAAAACAAATAGGGCTGTTAGGCAAGCAAAATGTCACATGGACAGTTTGATATGATATTTTTGTTGCCCTAACACAGGATAAATTCAAATGACTTTATGAAACTGGGAAAATATATGTACATTCTTAGAAGTCTAGAAGTTATTTATGATTACTGTAAGTATGAATTTTTATGCAAAGTAGAGAGGATATAAAATGTGTCATAAAATGATCATCAAAACAACAAAAGATGTTTGTAAAACTTTTATGTCCCCATGAGAGCAGGTCAATGGACTATTCTTTGTCAATCAACAATAACTCAAACAAGAGCACCATGGTCCTAGATCGCTCACCTGAGTCTCTTTGACCCAAGAGACATCACATCAATTAAATAGGCAGATGTCAAAAAGGTGATAATTTCTACACAAAACCAGGTTTCATGAAGTTCGGGCCAAAGTTGTGGCATCGGAAAATTATTATTAAGACCCCTTTTCCTGTGATATGGCTTGGATCCTTCCCATTTTCAATATGGTTCATCCTTATGCTTTCCCATTTTCAAAAGGGTTCATCCTTATGCTTTGGCCAAGATTCTGAAAAAGTGAAGATTGGGCCATATTTGTGACATCTAGTGCATAAACAAGAAAATTGTCATTAAGGTCCCTTTTCCTGTGATATGGGTCAAATCCTTCCCATTTTCAATAGGGTTCATCCTTGTGACCTGGCCAACATTCTGACCAAGTTTCATGAAGATTTCATATTTTTGGATCTAGTGCATATACAAGAAAATTGTCATAAGGCCCATTTTCCCTTGATATGGTATGGATCCTTCACATTTTCAATAGGGTTCATCCTTGTGCCCCGGCCAACACTCTGACCAAGTTTCATGAAATTTGGCCATATCTGTGGCCTCTTGAGTGTAAACACTAAGTTTGTTGACGCCAGATGACAGAAGACACCTGACGGAAGACAGACATATAATGATCACAAAAGCCCACCTTGAGCATGATGTGATGTGCTAAAAAAAGGTAAATAGAACTTTTTTATTCATTGCACTTCTCCACAACAAGATCCATCTACCTGTGAAGTTCCATGACTCTAGCTAGCATCCTTTTTGAGATATGCTGCAGAAAAAAGGTCTACTAACAGACGGACCGACCAACTGACTGACCAACAAGTGAAAAGCAATATACCCCCTCTTCTTTGAAGTATACAATAGTAAATACTTAACCCTTGTCATGCTGAACCCGGAATATTCCTGCTTTGACAGGAGCTATAGACAAACATCAGCCTGCACATATGTGCAGTCTAATGTTAGTCTACACCACCTGCTTCTTACTTTCAAACCAGAATTGTGAATAGATTCAGTTTTTCAAATAAAAATTGACCTACAGTTTTGACTATCAGTGCTTTTTGCCCTTTAATTTTGATCAAAATTTTTAGCCAAAATTTATTCAGCATGACAAGGGTTAATAAAGTTTGAGGAATAAATTAAAGGAGTCTACAATATAGGAGTTTGGATGATACATCCTTCATGTTAACTGAAGAACTAAGGGTCAGACAATCATGTAAACTTTTATAGATTATCTATATTATCATCCATGTGGTTTTATACTTGAGACTATTTTGAGGAAAAGAAGAAATTCCTTATTGTATGTACAGTCAATCTTGCGTTAAGCGACCATTTCAGGGACGGCAAAAAAGTTGTTTGCAAATGGGAATGGTTGCCTAATACACTACTACATGATAAAAATACGTGTTATTTTGATGGCATATATTAATTGTTGTTTGATTCTTACTGAATACTGTGATGTTCGAATCCATTAAAATTCGATTTGAGACAATTTTAATTGGTTCCAACATCATAAGATTCAATTTTTGTTTAAGAATGTCCAATTTTCAGATATTTTTCTTACGGTGAAAGGTCTCTTTATGATGGTCGCTTAATAAAAGGGTAACCGTTGCGCATTAGACATGGTCGCTTTAGCAAGATGGACTGTACAGTCACTCTTACTCAGGGCAACCTCTTTTTCAGTGAAATATCTTATTATGAGAATGCTTTTAGGTAGTCAGGTAGGCGGTTGCTTTATACAAGTTTTACGGTAATTTCTTCTTTTACGGGAAGTATTACTACAATATACCATGGTTTCATATCAAATTCCAACCACTGAATTTTGATCTACAACCTTTTTTTTTTATATGGACCAGTCAAAATATGATACAGGTTTTAAGGATTAAATAAGATATATGGGCACAGACTAAGTGAAAGGTTCATGGTGCAAAACATACTATTAGTAAGAAAATATTCCTATACGCAGCTAGCCCATATTTCCCTGAAAGACATATTTGAAATGGTTCCACTATATAGCGTTCTGCCATTTCTTAAACATATAATACAGACTTATTACAGACGGTAAATGGTGAATCTGGTCCAAGTCTTTTGTAGTTAAATGTACCATTATCGATTCTAGGACAAAATCCTCTCCAGACAAAATCCCTATCATTGTTTATAGACAGGGTGAACAGAATCCCCTCTGCCATTTTTCTAGGGTGGACAGAGGACATAAGACGGCCTTCAATCTTTTTCATAATGAGGTCCTAATCCCCTTCATCATTCAGACAGGGTGGACATTATCCCCTTGTTTAAAACTGCAGCGTGGACATTATCCCCTTGATTGAAACTGCAGGGTAGACATTATCTCCTTGATTGAAACTGAAGGGCAGACATTATACCCTCAATCAAAATAATGGAGCAAACTTGTAAGCCACCTAAACATGGTAATGATATATAACATAATCTGTTGTAATGTTATGTTTTCGCCAACTAATGAGATAGATCTAGCTTGATATTGATGAAATGAAATAACCAGTTCTTTGTTTTAGTTTTCTTCTTTTTTTCATTAATTACAATCAAAAAGCAAACAAACACTGCATCTAAACAAGAACAAAATTTTCAAGACAAAGATATTCCTCTTTTGTCTGATAAAAGTGAAAAAGTAAAAGTGCCAAAACTGACAAGTTGTACAAAGCAAATTTACACATAGCCCGGTCCTGTTAGAATGATAAAGGGTGTTTGTCCACCTTATAAAATTGATTGAGGGGCTTAAGTATGCCCTAGAAAAAGGACAAAGGGGATTCTATCCACCCAGTCAAAAAACAGTGAAGGGGATTATGTCTGGAGGGGATTTTGTCGAGTTACCACTATAATCAGAAGTGACCCTATTTAAGGTAGGGTACCCGTAGTGATGTTTCAGAAGTAATGAGCTTTAATGATTTAATAAGGAAACGTGGGTCAACATTGTGAAAGATCAAGTGTTCCAAAATGTTGCAAAACTATTATGATTCCAGCAAGTACAGGGTGTTGACCACAATATGTGTTCAAAACTTTATTTTTTGTTTTTAATTTTCTAAAAGGCTTATCTTGATTAATTTGAATTATGCAATTCAAAATTAGTTGCAAGGTTATTTTATATATATACAGGGTTCGACACTAAGGGGAGTCCGGGCGTCCGAGACGCCTTGTTTACCAGTTGGACTCCTTCCATTTGCAAGTAAGGAGTCTGATGGACTCCAAGGGTCATATGAGAATATTTTGAAAAACAAATGCACAGAGCAGTGTCCTTTCTAACACTTGCCAGAAATGTAGATCTTTTCACTACAAAAGTTGTTGAAGAAAAAAGTGTATTGAGAAAAAATCTTCTTTGGAAGAACATTGTGGAAAAGAAGAAATTACTTATAACAAGCAATTTCTTCATTTCCACAATATTCTCCCATTATGAAAATTAGGACTCCTTACTTTGCGCTTGGGCTCCTTGATTTCATGTGTTACGAGTCCAATTGACTCCTTAATCTCAAGAGAAAGTGTCAACCACTGATATATGAAGAAGGTATATCACAGTAGATTACCTTCTTTAAAACTTTTATTGAATTCGTTGATTTACAGCAGTTTTCTGAAAATTGATTTTATTAAGATCATTTGATGTGGAGTCTTTTTTTCCGTTATCATAATTCTCTGAAGCCATGAAGCCTCTACCAAACATGTTAAATTTGTGTAACATTTCAGTTTTACAATTGCTGAAGTTTTATTTATGATGGTGAGAAAAAATGGGCAAATCCTCGAATCTCTCTGCCTAGAATAAATACTACACTTATGCATTCAATTGATTGATAATCTGTTAATTTAAAAACAAGGTAAAAATTGCCTACCATAAAAGGATTAGCTGTGGATGATACAGGTGCCTGTTGACCCCAGCCCCCAAACCCCTGCGCCATCTGTTGTTGTTGGGCTCCATAACCTGGTTGCCCAAACCCCCCTGACTGTGCCCCAAAACCACCCTGGGGCATGGCCCCGAAACCACCCACACCTGGTTGTTGTTGTCCAAACCCCGGTTGGGCTGCAAACGGTTGAGATTGGGCCGGTTGTCTAAATCCTGCTTGTGTGCTCGTCTGCACATTTCCAAAACCCCCGGTTGATGTCATAGCACCGAAGCCAGCACCGTTCTGCATTCCACCAAATTGTCCAAACTGACCACCAGCGGTTGAATTAACTGCAGTATTTTGCTGTGCACCAAACTGCCCAAAACTACCAGCCTGACTACCGTAAGCCCCAAAACCCCCTTGTTGTGCCCCTGGAACTTGACCCCCAAAGGGGTTACTGGCCCCTTGTGTTCCCATTGATGACTGTGAAGTGAGTGACGTTCCTGAACCGGCTCCAAATGGATTTGATACTGAAACAGATACAGGCATTTATTTCAAGAGTGTAGCTTAATGATATTATTGCATAAAATTGCCATACGTTAATGGACAAAATGTGGATGTTAACTGAACAAAACAATGATTAATTAAAAGTTCATTTGCCGTTAACACCAGCTTTCTTTACTTAAATATCTTCAGTCTGGGCTTATACACTTCATCATTTTTTTTGTCTTACGTCAATATAGAGCATGAATAAAGACGTAGATCCTATTTCCATGATAATTTTTTTGACATCATTAATTTACCAAGCATTTTTGGCATTTTTTCTGGCACATTATTACTATTGGAGCTAGTTTTAAATGTTCCTTTGAATTATTTTGAAATTTCTGTTTGAATAAATACTAAAATAAAGCATTTTATGCGATAATAGCATCAATTCATGTTTTTTCAGGTGTCTCCATTTGCGGCGACCCTAAAAATGCTTTAACGCCCGAGTGTGTAGCACGAGTTAAACCATTTTTCGGGTCTCTGCAAATTCTTAAAATACCCTCAAAAACAGGAATTAACCCTATATTAAAATGTACCCAAGAAGACAACAAAGCCTTCATGGGGGGCTGAAAGCACCGAAAAGGGAAGGGTGCCAGATGGTGTATCCTACCCTGCTTTCAGGATGACAAAATAATAGTTTTCCAATCCGATGGCATAGCACCAAACCATTGTAACTCCCTATAAATATATAGGGAGTTACAACTGTTTCGTGCGGAGCCATTGAATAATACCTTGCTTTGCATGTGCACTTACATGCAAAGCAGGGTGTAATTGGATCGATTGATTGAATGGAGTTTAATACAGCTTTAAACATTTTTTTCAGTTATATCGTGGCAGCTGGAGCACCTAATAATGGTTTCCTGGTATTTCTCTCACCAGTACAACCACCACATCCTTTCTTAGCCTCCAGCTGCTATCTCACATAGGTCTACGATTATCGACCCATTGGTGAGAGACAAATAGTCAGAAAGAATGAGTGCCGCCGTCGGGGTTCGAACTGTGACCTCTGGATTGACAGTCCGATGCGCTACCAACTGCGCTATGACGGTGGCTAGGGTGTAATTGGAAAACTATTTGCACACAGTTTTGTCAAATTGAACACAGGACAATATATTTGTCTGATAAGCTAATGGAGATTATCTTTGTCAGCATACAGTTATTAACTTCCTAGAAATGACAGGATGAATGATTTTGGGTTTTACAAAATTTTTGACCTGTCCAAATTCAAAGGTTTTGCAGACGAAAATAAAAAGTTTTATTGGAAAAATAACCATTCAGTAGGGTAGAAAATAGTGTGGAAAAAGAAGAAATTGCTTGTCAGAAGCAATTTCTTCTTTTTTCACAATGTTTTCTCAATCATAAAATCACAGGCACGTAAAAAGCAGGGATTAAACAGCAAAGGGTTAAGGGGAATAATCCAAAATCACTAATTTGACTGATTGGAATAAAATGGATGGAATTGATCAATTTGAATAACTTCAATTGTTGAAATTGTCTTGAACATTTTTGGAGCATTTTTTAAATGGTTTAAGTGAGGGTAAAGAATGAATGGATGGAGCCCTGAGCAAGTGATTAAGAATGGTTTTGATTGAGAAAGCTACATTATCAAAGCCAGGAGTCATCCCTAGCTTCTACATTGGAAAATATCTTATGTTTCTTTCATGAATTTAGCCCTTTCCTGTTTTACAAAATTTTAGACCTGTCCGAATTCAAAGGTTTTACAGACGAAAATTTAAAGTGGATTTAATTTGAAAAATAACCATTTAGTAGGGTAGGAAATAGTGTGGAAAAAGAAGAAATTGCTTGTCAGAAGCAATTTCTTCTTTTTTCACAATGTTTTCTCAATCATAAAATCACAGGCACGTTAAAAGCAGGGATTAAACAGGAAAGGGTTAAGCCTTGTCATATTGAATATAATCATTACTATGAGTCTAAGGATGTTGCTCCCTTTTCTTGACATCACAATATGAACCCAACTACATTTTGGCATATAGCTTCATCATAAGCCAATGGCTTTGTTAGATGTGATTTTTCTTTCTTTATAAACTTATTATTTAAAAATCAACATGCGGTTGAAATTCAAAGAGATTGGATTTTTAATAGGTGAACTTGAAGCAAGAGGATTGCAAGCAGCTGCAAGGCTTTGTTAGCTATGATTTTACAAGAAATACATATGCATCTCAATTTAACTGTGTTTGGTAAAGAAAGGTTGTTAAAAAATGTGTTCCTTTTGTAGACAATTTTCTGTACAAGCATTGTCAAAAGTTCTTTTTTTTGTTTGTTTGTGATCCTCTTGCCATAAAAACAAATTATCACTTTAATTACAAAATTAATTCTTTGATATTAGTACCGAGTTAAACCGACATAAAATTCATGCTCATACTTCTTGAATATGGATTACAATTCCTATATAGAAAATATTATTATATCTGTTAATTTGATAATCTTAAAATTTATAATCAAAAGCATGCATGAAAGGGACATTTAGCATCATGCCTTTTCTGCTCAAACTTCCTTTAAAAGTAATGATAAAATAGTTTCAAAGAATTCTATAGGAGGAAAATCAAACACCTCAAATTCGAATATTACATGTACTGACATTCAAACCAAAGAAACAAACCCTTAATTAAGCAAAATCATTGATTATGAATTCATATTATCTGTAACATGCAGCAATAAACAGAAAGCAGTTTTTGTATAACACAAATGCCCAGAGATTGTTGAATTTAATTGAGGAATGACCTTGAATGTAAAGACCTCAACCTTTTCACATGAACAGAACAAAAACATTTTAACACCATTAATTGATTGATTGGTTGATTGGATGACTGATTGATTGATAGATTTATTTATTGATTGATCGATTGATTGATCGATTGAAGGGTTTTAACACTGCTTTTTGTCAATCTTTCTGTTATATTGCGGTGGCCGGAGAACCTTACATTGGATTCCTGGTATTTATCACCCAAATGCTACCATTACAAGCTTTTGTAGCCTCCAGCTTCTATTCCACATAGGTCTATAAATACTAACCAATTGGTGGAAGACTAATATTTGAAAGGGTGAGTGCCATCGTCAGGGACAGCAGAGGCACATCCATGGCTTTGTGCCAAACAATTGTAACTGCCTATATGTTTATAGGCAGTTACAATTTGTTTTGCCCTGTGACATTGATATAGAATAATCCTGATTCTATAAATTAAAAGACAGATTATATATAGTAAAATTATCTAAACTTGCCAACGAATGCCATATTGAAAGAGGAAAAAACAAATAGCAAACAATACATAAAATTGAAATTGATCAAACTTGAAAACATTGCAATTAATCTAACAATCTTCAAAAATTTGCTTAAGCAGTATTCTGTTTCTAACCACAAAAAAAACTCAATCATAGACTTAAGTAATTATTTTTTATCACTGAAATATACCACCTCCTCACATTCATGCATAAGGTCCAAGGATAGCTAAAAACCATAATAACAAAATTCTGACAAGGCAGGGTTAGACACTAACAGTGTCCTTGGATCCAAAAAATTATTAGGAGAAATCTCATTAGCTCGAGCAAGGATTCCTTTGCGATCCTTCTACATGAGATACCATCATCTCCAAATCAAAGGTCCATAACTCCACTTTGTTCCTAACAGGGCCAAAATTTATAAAAGTTTTCTCAGGCTCAGGCTCAAATTTCACAAAATTTTAAATTAAAATAAATGTATTAACATAAAAGATGATATTAATAAGTTGTTATTCATAACAACTTATTAATATCATCTTTTATGTTAATACATTAAAATGAGCAATAAAACAGAATTACACCTTTAATCTCAAATTGAATTTTGAGAAAATTTAGAATTTAGCCTGAGAAAAGTTTTATAACCTCAGACCCAGATGTAAGACACAAAGTGGAGAAATGGAACCTTAGCTAGCAAAAAGTATCAGAATATTGTATTAACCTATGCTTTTTAGAACTATTTCATTAAAATGACAAATTTCAGTGATGAACAATGGGATCCCTGGTGATCTGGAGAGCCATGAATGGCTTGAGTCGCTCCACAGGCTTGAAATTCTAGTAATTAGCAAACCAAAGTTTTGATTAGATTTTAAGATATTTTGGGTTCTACTGATGTTTAAAATGATTATCAAAGTTTCCACTATATAACATATAACTGAGACCTCCGCCCATAAAATACATATTTTTCATCCGATCATAATATTTTTTTGTAGACTGATAAAGGGTCAACCAAGGATCATTCATGTTAAATCTAATTGCAATCCATCAATTAGAACCTGAGAAAACTCACTTTTTACCATATTTGGAAATTAGCCACGCCCATTAAATCCATGTTTTTTATTGGATCAAAATTTCTTGAACAACTTTGAAAGAGGGTCGGTCACCCAAGGATCATTCCTGTGAAGTTTCGTTGAAATTCATCTGGTAGTTTTTGAGGAGAAGATTTTTAAAGAAAAAGTTAACGACTGGAGGCACGCATGGTTGGACGGACGGACAGACAAACAACGGACACAACGCCATGACAATAGCTCCAGTGGCCTTCGGCCAGAAGAGCTAACAAGAGGAGATTCCTGTGGAACCCCTATTTTAGTTTATCAAATCATTCTCATCAAGTTTAGTCCTATTAAAGATTGAGCTTATAGATGCTTAAAACTATATATCAAGCCCTGAATCCAAGATGAAAATGTTCGCAAAACTTCTGAGAATTTTCACTCTGCATTGCAAAACAGGTCCAATTTTATGAACATTTGCCATTATTTTTACATCCTTAATGCAGGGCTGTATTGATTGTTTTAGAAACAGCTTAAAACAGGGATAACCATCAGTGTCCCAAAATACAGATTTCCAATATATAAATGCTTGAAACAGTTAAAATCAAAATGAGGCTTTACAATCAATATTAATAATTTTATACCTTAATTTGAATTCTTCAATTCAGTTATCTGATAAAAGTTACTAGAGCTTACTCAGTATCATGTACTTATCCCAATAGACGCATGGTAGACACGTAAATTTCACAATTATTGTACATATTTTTCAAGAACTCATAGAATCAAATTAACCCTTGTCATGCTGAATTAAAATCCTCTTTTACAAAATGCTCTCAAATCAAAGTACTGACAGCCCTATAATCAAAAGGCGTAGGGCAATCTTGCTGTTTGAAATTTAATTTCATACACAATTCTGCCTTTAAAGGAGACAAACAGGTGGTGTAGGCTAAGATCAGGCTGCCCATAGGTGCAGGCTGATCTTTGTCTATACCTCCTGCAAAAGCAGGAATATTCCGGGTTCTGCATGACAAGGGTTAATATACTGTTCACAAAAAATAGGGGATAATCTGTTTATCCATAAGGTTATTGTGGTTGCAAACAATTAAGGACAATCTAACTTATCCTTGGCCAACTAGCAGTTGTCTCATGGTGATATGGTAGTTATTGATTCCTTTTTCTACTAAACATGTCCTTCAAATCTAGCATTTAAGAAGAGAGGGGTATAGCGCTTATTTTAACATGGCGTATGTTGTAATTAAAAATTTTACATTAGTTGAGCATAACTTCGAGAAAAATTATTTGGTGTTTATCTCTATCATGTATTCGCATCACATTTTGTTGGAATAATGTGAGGTCTAATGAAAGCTCACCGTGAGTGAGTCAATGGTATGATAGAAACCAGAAGAACATGAGCCCAGGCTTCTGTCAAACCTTGTGTCTAACAGTCAGATATTGTCATGATATCAAACAATTGGCTTCTGTGTTGGTGATTCAAAAACGGGTCCCTGAAGATGTATGGATACCCAAGCTGACCGGAATACCTCGAATCAACTAAAAATGTCCTCTACTTTTTGTGAACAGTATATTTTAATAATTTGGTTCAATTGTAAAGTAACATGAATCTTGATTAACCATTGGAGGTATCCGTTTGAAAGCCTCTTTTTATTTTCAAAAGCTTCCTTGCCAGTTAAAATACTAAGTAAACGAAATTTGTTAAAAGGTAATCATAAATATTCATATAATGCTAAATAGATGCATCCATATTTTACCATTGTCCTTCTGTAAAAAGGGGTTACCAGGGGTACCTATTCATAAATTAGCATTGTAGAAAAATGAGAAGGCAAAACACCATAAACAAAGCTTCAAAAACTGCTAAAATACTAACTTTACTCATTCAAAAGAAACAAATTCATAGAAATCTTACTCCCAAACTGCTGATAAACTGCACTAATGTCCAAATATTTATAATAAGTTTTTTAACAGATATTTTTTCAATTGGTGGACAAAGAAAGGCTGCACAATGAATAAGAATCTTGTAAAATGTTTCATCATTATCCATTCTTTTTAATGTTTTGACCCCTCTAACAGTACTTTAAAAGAACCCCTAGAAATTCAAATTCAAGTCAATGGTTAAATGACCCAAAAGTTCCAAAAGCTAGTAGCAGCCTTGTTAAAACATGTAGAAAATTTGATTTCAATGAAATTGTCACAAAAAAGAAAAAGAAACGCATAAAATGCTATAAAGATGCATCCAAGGTTTACCACTGTTTGTCTGTAGAAATGGGTTTCCAGGGGTACCTAGTCCTATAATAGGGGTTGGGATAAAATACTTTAGGTAGGAATATGTATCAAAACTCTCTTTGAGCCTATGCAAGACATTTCCAGCGAAATCACGTTAATTTGACAGGAGTGTGTTAAACAGCATCACAAATTGTATAAGAAATATAAATTGCTGATCATGTAAAAAATATCTGAGTCAACAGCTTTCCTTAGTGTATGATCACAAATGTAATTAGACTGCAGAGGTGTGGTGTTCCCATGCCAGATTTGTCCGACGTGGGCTTTTCCATGTGCTTCATGCACCCCAGCATTTTCTTGATTTTATACAAGGTTTTCTTGAAATTCATAATCATTTATTCTATTTTTTTGCCGACAAGTTCATTTTGATCTTGAATAGGAAGAAAGATCAACTTTTTCTTGTGCAAGAACAAGTGGAGACAAGAGCATTACCTACAGGCGCATCCCTTGGCTGCAGGTGCTGGATAATGCAAAAATCCAAGTTGAAAAAGGGACATGACTCTTACAAAAATGCTTCCAGAGTTATGCCCCTTTGGTAGTCTGGATAGCTCTTGTAATGGTTAACACACATGTCGAGTTTCATGAAGATACCTTTAATAGCTAAAGAGATATGACCAAGGTTAAAGTATGTCACACCATTGCCAACACCAATGGCATCAACCTCAAAATCTGTCTTTCCTTACCACCTTTGGTGATACATTTACATGTGCTTAAAATGACATGCACAGGCTCAACTTTAAGGTGATTACAGTATCTTCCTACAACTTTACAATGAATGTAAAATCTTAGGAATTCTTGATGCTTCAATTTTCATGAGCTTTGCAGTTTAATTCAAACCATTTCATTTCATGTGTAATAATTATCTCCTGAAGCCTGATAAGAACTTTTCCAAATGCAAATTGCAATGATTTACAATTTTTAAATTTAGATTCTACTGAAGTATTATTCTTAAAATTAGTAATTCAACTCTACATTGCAATACAGTCTTTGGATAATGGCATAGAGAGTACTTACAATAATGTTTAAGGGCATATTGATGGCTCAGCGCAAAACAGTTGTAGCTGCCTATTTGTTTATAGGCAGTTACAACTGTTTCACACTGAGCCAGCAATATCTAGGTATCTTTGCAGTATAAGGTGTTTCACTGATTTTCATTTTCTCTTAACCTTATGATAGTACATAACTTTTGAAAATATTTCAAGCAAGCGAAATAAGTTCTTTCTTCTCACCATTAGACTGTGCTGTGGCTGGGGTCCCTCCCCATGACATCGATGACATTCCTGTTGAAGCCACATTACTCGTATTAGCTCCACCCCATCCCATATTTGTATTACTAGAAGAAGACTGAGAGGTGGAGCTACTATTCCAATTTACTCCGCCCACATTTGTACAACTAGAACTGTCTCCTCCCCAATTTATTCCACCACTAGAGGGCGCTGTACTCCCAGAATTCCAATTAATACCACCACTTGTGCTTGTAGAACTTAATCCCCAACCTAAAAAGGATTTAATCACAAAATAAAATGGGCGATTTACAACAGTTATGCACATGTACATATATATGAATTTCCAAGCAAGGAAGTACTATTTTAGAAAGTAACTCATCTTTTATCTTGGTAAGAGTATGTACTATATTAAATTTCAGAAAATGTGAAATGGAATTTGAAGAACCAAACAAGACAACCATAATGGTCCTTTATCGCTTACTTTTGCCTCTGACTCCTTCTTAAACTAATTGAATTGGATCCTCCCATTTAACATTCTGACAAACTTTTGTGAGGATTTTACTATATTTGTGGCCTCTAGACTGTAAACAAGAAACTAGTCTTTATGGCCACTTTTCCTTCCCATTTTCGATAGGGATTGTCCTTGTGACCTGACAAATATTCTGACCAAGTTTCATGATGCTTTGGAAATATCTGTGGCCTCTATAGTGTAAATACCTTAATTGTTGATGTCTTATGACACACAACAGAAGACACACGACACACAAAGCATGACAGACTTTCAATGATAACAATGGCTCACCTTGACCTCATTGTACTAAGGTGAGCTGAAGAAGGATAATGTTCCCTGATTTTCTTTGAGATTATAAAATCTGAACCTTGTAACTTCTCCAAAAACAGCTTAAAAAGAAAGGGAGAGAATTATAAATGAACTAAGCTAGAGTTATCTTGCCTGTTGAGGTTGCAGGTTCTGATTCTGTTGTGGTTGCCATACTAAAGAGGTCTGATAAGTTTGAGTATTTATCTCCCCCTGCCACAGGGGCCGGAGGTGCCACACTACCATTTAACAGTTGAGAATTATTGGAACTTGATGGTGTTGATCCTAAAGGTTGTAATGGAGCTGAAAATAGAAGACAAGTATCACTTTGTTGTAAATGTCATTAGAATAAGAGTTTATGTTCTACCCTTAATTAAACCTTTGATTAAAAATATGAAAAATATCTCATTTTGACCCCTAAAAAATTCAAAGAGTGGTTGACTCAAAGTTAACAGTAGTGCATCTTAATACTGTAACAAGTTATCCATGTATCAACATCATAAGTATTGACTAACAGAATAATAACATGTTTTTTTCAAAGCAAAATCACCCCTCTCTCTGGAGCTTTGCCTCAATCCAATTTCTTTAAATTGTTCAATATCCACTTTTATCTTATTAGAAAAAGATGATATTGAATGAGTGTTCATGAATTACCAAATTACGAGTCATCTATAGACAGATAAAAACTAGGCTATGCCTAGTTTTTATCTGTTTAAAGATGACGAGTTTAATAAATTGGGTATTTCATGAACACAAATTTGATATTCTATTTATAATATGACCCGAGTTTTTGTTATAAAATGAGAAATTTACGATATTTATTGATTCATGTTATTTCGTAAAACATATTATAATGCTGTTTGCAAAATGACATCAGCAGATCCATTATGACTTCATATTCCTTATCAAAAATATATGTTGTTCTTATTCTTAGCTCTTTTGCATAGTTATTCCATTAGTGTAATAACACCCGTGTAATATCAAAAATATTCAACAGGGTTATTTTACTCCCGCGATATAGGTTATATTATAAATCCAGTTCTTAAACTTTCAATTGTCTGTTTAAGTAATTTCCCAGAGTGATCTTCTTTCCACAATCTGAGTAATAAGGACAGTAAATGCTTCAATGAGACCTTAACCTACTTCTACACATGTATCTATCCCAAATAGCTGATGCATTTGGCTTTTGAATAATTACATTTCTAAAACCTAGTCACTTTTTGAAATGTTACTTATGTTCCATTGGATGAATCATAATTGTGATCTATCACTTGAAGTGGTAATATCTTGGATCTCTGTAAATTAAATATTTGAAAGAGAGATTCTTTCAAATCAGAATAGGATAGATCATTTTAGATTCAGAAAATTAGCAAAGCTAGGGGTAAGCACAACACTACAGTAAGTGTCTCTAAATATATAGGCATGTACAATAGTGTTGCACTGACCCCTCTAAAGAGCAAAAGTTTTCAACCTTAGTCAGTCTGCAGAGGTAGAGCAGTTTGACTATGGTTGACACTTTATGAATTACCCAAATAGTCCCTTTTTGCATGAAGAGTCACAATTATGATATTCAAACCCTATCCACTAGATACTCACCACTTTGTGCGAATGGAGGGGGTTGACTGGTCTGTTGTGTAGCTGGAGGGAAACCAGCTGACTGTGATGCAGGGGGAAAGCCAGAATTAGACTGGGACCCTGTGTTATTAAAATTTCCAAAATCTGCAAATCCACCTGTCAAGAAAAATGGCTGTTGAATAAGAAAACTTTTCCGAATACCATCAAGATGATTTTGAGATATGATAGAGAAGTAGCTGTAGACAAGATTAAAACTTATTATTTCTGCTATTTACCAACATGTCTTTTCTAATTATCTGTGGCAATGCACATTAATTCTGCTGTTTATTGAGCACTTTAACGTCTAGATTATAATAATATTAAAAATACTTGTCAGCTTTCAAAAAATCTAAATTATTCCTGTGATTACTTAATACATTTCATTGAAACTTAGAATACCACAAAAATTGTAACAGCGACCCATGCTCAAATAACAACCGGATCCACCTTTTCAAACATCAAAGTCAAACATTTAATGCCTGATTTTACAAAATTTTGAAGCCTCTGAAAAATACCGAACCCCGTACAATCACTATTACATTTCAGAAGAGGGATGTGGCACACTTTCTATGATCAAATGTTACTTTTTTGTGTTGATGCAATTCTGTAATAAATGATTTGCTTTAAGTTTTCTCTAATTCATTGATATAACCCTAAATTATTCAAAATGGCCACAAACAATGGAAAATAAATCCAAATTTAATAGGCGTAAGCTCATATCTGTATGTTTCCCTAATGAAAAGCTCTAACTTGTTACCTGTGGTCTGTGTTTGAGGTGTGGAACTAGCAAAGGGATCACCCCCTAAATCCCCTAAAAGGTCCATGGCTGTAGACCCTGATGATTTGGATGACTGTACACTCTGGTTACCGGGGCTCTGGGGTGTGGAACTGATAGGGGGAGGTGTCGCAGACACAGGCTTTGGCTGGAATATACATAGATACGAAAATAAATTTCATCAAGGGCAAAGCTCCGGCGTGATCTATTTCTTTTTCAAATGAAAGTATGTGAACTAGCGTATGACATCTCTAACAATTTGAAATTTTCATGAGACACTAACATTATTGATTAACCCTTCTCATGCTGAACCATTAACATTCCAGCTTTGACATGAGGTATAGACAAAGATCAGCCTGCAGTCTGATCTTAGTTCATACCACCTGAATTTCATTTTTAAACCAGAAAGGTGTAAAACAATGCATTTCCAAAATCAATACTCACTCATATTTGGTAACTTCCAGTGCTTTTAGCACTTTGATTTTACATTTATTTGGCAAAGATTTTTATTCAGCTTGACAAGGGTTAAGTATCCTGGACAGCTACAAACTGTAATAAGAGATTGCCTGACTAAAGATACTTTGAGACCTTATCTGTCTACAAAGCGCATAGCAAAGACCCTGATCAGACTGTGCAGATGCACAGGCTGGCCAGAGGCTTTGCATTACGCACATGCAAAATTATAGGAAATGTCACGCACAGGCTCATAATTATCTAGTTTATGGTCACTTAAACCCTAGCACAGGCTCATAATTATCTAGTTTATGGTCACTTAAGCCCTATGTTGTGAGTACTCAATGTAATCCTCTCATCAAGATGATTCCAATGAGTACCAACAACAAAGGAGTTGGATGAGAAATAACACATTTTTAGACTTTCATCACTTCCACTACTCTTGAGCCCCAATCAAGGCGCTAAAACCCATTTCCTATTTGAGTTCACAGCTATGAACTTGGAGTAAATTTCTGCCAATTTATCATATGCTTTTCAAAATGTAGCCTTTCAAAATATTGTACCTTTCAAATCTTATCCTACTTTTTATAATCCTTGGAAATTATTCTGAAATCAAAACTAAACCAGTGAGATTACCAATAACTTATGCCCTGCTTTTATTCATTCAACCCATTTTTGATGTGATCAAGGTGGAGCTATATAGATATATGAGCCTGTGCGTGACATTTCCAACAATTTGAAATGTGCATGAAGGGCAATCATTGAGCAGCAGACAGTCACCTACTGTAAATATAAAGTTACCTGATGGTCTATAGATACTTTGAGATCTTATCTCTCTACTAAACATATAGGGATGACACTGGCCAGACTGTGCGGATGCACAGGCTAGTCAGGCTTTGCTTTGCAAAATTTGAAATTGTTGGAAATCCCACCCACAGGCTCATAATTATGATGTTACAACATTGCATTGAAATCATATGCAAAATGACATGCTTTAAGAAAATGTGTCTCAAAAATTTAAGCATTTTGTCACCTTTTTGCATTAAAGAAATAGAATAATTGTTTGTTTTTCTACTAATATCGATTAATATTTCATTTTGTGAACAACAAAAGCTATATTTTCAAAGGTGGCTATGCCACTTGTGATAGAGCCACTTCTGAAAATATTGCTTTTATTGTTCACTTATTTCAATATCAATACCATGGTTCAGTGCAAAACAGTTGTAACTCCCTATATGTTTATAGGGAGTTACAACCGTTTTGCGCTGAGCCATCAAATTGACCTTGCACTGATGAACAAATGATTTTCCTCTATACAAAATAATGATGAGTGCTAGAAATCTTTACCTTATCATTGTAAGCTATAGCAGATCTTTTCTCCAAATATTGCATCAGCTGGGCAGACATATTTTTTACAGTTTAACAAATTCTTACAACGAAAATCCAATCATAAAAGGCAAGTTAGTCAATATTAAGTATGAATACACAAAAACTTTTTCCAAAGATAAAGATTGAATTGTTTGATAAGATAAAACGGAATACATGTATAAGAGCTTAATTCACAGTTGTGGAGAATTTTATAAAACTTAAAAAAAATAACAGAGCTTTTATACAAATCACTTTCTATTTCGATCAAGTCAAATTGATCAATGGTAGAAAGATATAATGTTCAAATAACAACAAAATCGAATTATCCATGGAATTCAAATTCACAAACAACATAAAAGTTTTTTCATCAAGAATCCAATAATCTTAAAGAATTGTCTACAACTGAGATCCAAACTCTTTCCTTTATACGATTCAATTAATTCCAGAGTCAGTTATCCACCCACATTTGTACGCACTAATGTTATTAAACTCATTATCTTAGAGACAATTGTTCATGATTATTTATACTAATTGGGATTCTGATAAGATTACATCCAAATAGGGTCACCCAAGCTTCAGTGATTTAGTGATCACTTAAATATTAGACAATCATGTTCAATTGTTAAGTTTTTTGTAAGTGTACTCTGTTTCAAAAGTTTGACTTTGGGTAAACACAAGCAGTTAAGGTAGAAAATCTGCAATAGTTCAGCAAAATTCAGAAGTCAAGAACTTAAACAGTCTTAACCGAAGTTTCCTAATGATTGCATTAGGAAACCTCGGTTAACATTGTGAAAGATAAGAAGTTTCGAAATGTTGCTGGAACTATTAGGTTTCACTACTTTAAACTGTAGAACTAGCAAACTAATTTACCTTTTTGTTTTAATACTCTAAGAATTTGCATAAACTGTTTTTAATCAAAGCAGAAAGGATAGAAGGGCATATTGTCAAAATATCGTGGGAGTGCATGTAATAAACATGTGCATAATGGGAGTTACAATTTAGAATTTCTTGCTTAAAATTTCCCGAGATACAGATAAAAGGGAGGTAATGCCAGTCTAAAATCTTTATTTCCCATTGAAACCCTATGTTGTGTGTACTCATTTGAATCATCTTGAAGAAGTGATTCAAATGAGTTCCCACAATATATGATCAGCACAAGTATAGTCAAAATATGGTCAAAATAATCTCATCTGAAATCCAAAACCCCCCCCCTTTGTAGCTCTAAAAATCATCTCAATATCTATAAAATTTCTATCATTTTAACCCTTGTCATGCTGAACACGGAATACTCCTACCTTGGCAGGAGCTATAGATAAACATCAGCCTGCACATGTGTGCAGTCTGATCTTTGTCTATACCACCTGTTTTTCCTTTTTAAACAAGAAAAGTTCCAGAAATTATATTTTTAAAATCAAATGCTGTCTCACAAGTGGGAAATACAGAACTTTCAGCACTTTGATTTATATATAATTTTTGCCAAAGTTTTTTATTCAGCATGACAAGGAGTGAAAAGCTAAGAAAAATTTTGTAAAAATGTAACAACAACAAAAGACCAGCCAACTGGTACAAGTTGTTACAAGCTCCAAAGCTCTATCACAATGTATCACACTACCGGGGGGGGGAATCTCTGCTACGACTTGTATCAATTATATCTGCATGATCAAGTACTTTCCTACACCACCAATCCTTAACCCTTTCCTGTTTTACAAAATTTTGGACCTGTCCAAATTCAAAGGTTTTGCAGACGAAAATTAAAAGTGGAATTAATTTGAAAAATAACCATTCTGTAGGGTAGAAAATAGTGTGGAAAAAGAAGAAATTGCTTGTCAGAAGCAATTTCTTCTTTTTTCACAATGTTTTCTCAATCATAAAATCACAGGCATGTAAAAAGCAGGGATTAAACAGCAAAGGGTTAACCCCTTTTTGACACCATGTCACACTCAATTGAGGTTTTGTAATGATACCTTGGCCAACATTGTGGAAGATCACAAAGTCAACATTGTGAAGGATCACAAAGTTCCAAAATGTTGCGGAACTATTAGGGGTCCATTACCGCAAACTTTAATTTTAGAGTTTCAGACTCCAAAAATCTGCGTAATAATGTAACAATTTTTATCAAGATAAATTTTGAACATGGAGATTAGGGAGAAAAACAATCACATATAAATGAGGTTATCAGAATAATGATTAACTTTACTCTTAACTGTTATTTCAAGAATGTGAAATATTTTGTTTCTTGTTTAAAGCTTTGAAAAGACAATCATTGGAGAATTACTTACATGTATACATGATTTCAAGGTTGATAATCGTAGACCCTATGTGAGATAGCAGCTGGAGGCTAGGAAAGGATGTGATGGTTGTACTGGTGAGAGAAATACCAGGAAACCATTGTTAGCAGTTGTTCTGAATAAAGCAGCTCGAGTTGTCTGACTTGTCCATTAAGCTGCACTGACAAGCAAATTTTCATGGCTATGTTGTCCGTAAACAACTGAAAAAATCTATAGAGAAAATATTTTCTTAAAAAGTTAGCTGTTTTCTGATGTTCCATGTAATCCCATGTCAACAGTAAGTCTATTTCTAGGATACTTCTATGTTTCATTTTTAGCAGCATTAATATTGTTTTCAACATTTTGCAGACACTTCAAGTTCAACGGACAAGTAGGTTTTAAATACGGACAAGCCAGTTTGTGATTCTAACTTGGCAGTGGACAAGCAGAATTTTAAAATATTTCAGAACCGCTGGTTAAGTGCTCCAGCCTCCGTGATAAAACTGAAAAAATGTTGAAAGGGGCGTTAAACTCCATTCATTCAATCAATCAACATTATTTCAAGGGACCCATGTCCTTCGAGTCAGTGATTTTAAAAGTACTAGATTCACCATATGATGCAAAATGAAGATGACCTTGCATATCTGTGCAGACTGATCTTAGTCTATACTGAATGGATCATTTTTTTTGGTTAGATATTGAGGGTTTCTCTCCCTTTCCTGCCAGAAATCTCATTGAAACTGGCTTAATGAGAGAAAATTCTCAAAGCAAATTTGAATCTAGTGAAGGATTTCCTTGGCTCAGACTAAATCAGTTGTAACTACCTATATCATTATATAGGTAGTTACAACTGTTCTGCGATGAGCAATCGATTTGTTTAAATTTGTCACTAAAAATTTCAAATTTCTCATAAGATTTAGCTAAATAAGATATTTTTTCACATGCTATTCTGAGCGAGAATTATCCCTATAATACTGTCTGCCAGAGACCTGACTGCAACAAGACTATGTCGTTTACAGCATGAGAAGGGTTAAGACTAGAAAGGATTGCCAGCATAATAAATGATTGATTGAATGGAGTTTAACACCAGTTTCAACATTTTTTCAGTTATATCGCGACGGCTGGAGCACCTAACAATAGATTCCTGGTATTTCTCTCACCGGTACCACCATTACATCCTTTCCTAGCCTCCAGCTACCATCCCACATAGGTCTACAATATTCATTTAACCCTTTGCTGTTTAAACCCTGCTTTTTACGTGCCTGTGATTTCATGATTGAGAAAACATTGTGAAAAAAGAAGAAATTGCTTCTGACAAGCAATTTCTTCTTTTTCCACACTATTTTCTACCCTACTGAATGATTATTTTTCAAATTAAATCCACTTTAAATTTTCGTCTGCAAAACCTTTGAATTTGGACAGGTCCAAAATTTTGAAAAACAGGAAAGGGTTAAGCCATTGGTGGAAGACAAAATGTCAGAAAGGATGAGTGTGCTGTCAGGGTTCGCACCTTGGACCTTTTGAATGATAGTCCTTTGCACTACCACTGCACTACGACGGTGGCTCAGAAATGGCAAAATACTATGTGTTTTTTTGGAATATCTATATATGATATATGATACATTGAGGAAGTACATATTATGCTTGAGTGCTGATAAGTTATCTATCATTGATAGTATTGCATGAAATGCATTGAGAGGCTTCCTGAGATCAAGATGGAAGAATGTCAATCTTTTCACTTCAACTTCAACCAGGTGTTGCAATTACTTTGATGCATTTATTCCTAAACAACATTGACAAGTTGTGGTAAAAATAATTGGTTAATGAAAGCCTTTTCTAGAATTTAATAGCCTTTTTCAGCATTTTCAAATTCATGCCTTTATCTAAATAAGTGCTATTCAAGGGTACGTGCTAGTATATCATATATCTTGCAAATTTCTGTGCTTTATTAAGTCTTGATGCTGGGAGTGCTGTTCAAGGATCTGTTGAAATTTGGATTGGGTTGTGCAAGGTCTTGCATTGTGCTGGGTCCTAGCTTCATATACCTCTTGTACAGTGTCAGTTGATAGCATCTGGCTTGATTGAGCAACAAAAGGACTGGAATGGGCTGGCTGGTTCATCTGTTCTGTGTTGCTAGGCAATCCTCCAAAAGGGTTTGTTTCCATGGTGATTCCTTGGTTACCAAAACTACTGGGTTGACCTTGAGCTTTACCTTCTGCTGGGATTCCACCAAACAAGTCAAGCTGATTTGCTGTTGAGGCTGCAGCAATCTGACCCCCAAACTGATTACTCTGACCTTGGCTAGAAACAATGTTCTGACCTTGAACTCCAAGGTTAAATGGATTCTGTGTCCCTACCTGCTGTAACTGGACATCAATTGCAGAACCGGTTGCTAGAGTTAATCCACTTTTCAGAGAGAAGATATCACTTGTTCGTCCTTGACCTTGAATCTGATCTGCAATTCCTTGAGAAGCAGCAGTAACTGCTGACTGGTTACCACTAGGAAAGGCTCCAAATAAGTCAAGTCCTGGCTGAGACTGGGAAACAGCACTTTGTGGTGGGAACAAGGCATTTCCTGATGGCTGACTCAAAGCAGAACCATTATTACCAGGTGAAAACAAATCATTGCTAGATTGTAGACCAAATAAACTGTTGTCTGGTTGTTGAATTGCCCCTCCAGATTGGTTGAATAAATTGTTGTCCTGTTGTGTTGAAGCAGTTGATTGGTTGAATAAATTGTTGCCAGACTGTTGTGTTGGATCATTTGATTGGCTGAACAAATCATTTTCTGGTTGTTGTGTCAAGCTCTCTGATTGGCCAAATAATTCACTCCCTAGTTGCTGATTGGTCACATTATTTGCAGGATTTTGAGCTTCAGTTTCAAAAAAGTTTTGTTGGCTACCAGAAGTGTTAGAACTTCCCTGACAGAGTAGAAAATTATGAAAATATTAGAGGGAAACAAATATAGAGGGGGCCAATCAGTAATCTGGATTTTATTTATATTTTGAATTTAAATGCAGTGTCATGCCATTTTTAAAAGGTTTCAGTTTCAACGTGAAAGGTGCACCTTGCAATAAAGTTTCCTGTCTTTTCTCAAGCTAATAAAACTACCAATTTTTATAATAAACAAGATGTGTTTGTGAAACACGAATGCCCCCGTAACGGCATTTTTTTTCAAAGTTTGACCTTGACAGATGACCTTGACCTTGTCACATGACCTTGACTTTGGTACCAGCGGATGCGGATCATTGAGATCTATCATCATGCCAAATATTAGCTTTGTATCTTGAATAGGCTTGAAGATATTGGCAAGGTTAAGTTTTCGGGTTAAGTTTTCGGACATTTGACCTTGACAGATGACCTTGACCTTATCACATGACCTTGACTTTGGTACCAGCGGATGCGGATCATTGAGATCTATCATCATGCCAAATATTAGCTTTGTATCTTGAATAGGCTTGAAGATATTGGCAAGGTTAAGTTTTCGGACAGACGGACGGACAGACGGACGGACAGACAGACGGACAGACGGACGGACAGACAGACAGACAGACAGACAGACGGACATGAGTAAAACAATATGCCCCCGATCTATCGATGCGGGGGCATAAAAAGTATTTTCTCTATTTCAATATTTCGGCATGAAACCTTTATCAAGATGATCTTGATAAAGGCTTAGGCCAAAATATTGAACTAGAGTAAACTTTTTTATAATATTCATTATGGTCCCTTAAGAATATCCTGTAATTATACTAGTTTTCAACAGCCCATTCTTATATCCTTAATTATTCCTGATTAAGATGGACTCAAGATTTAAATGTTTCACTAACATTGCCAATATAAACTCTAAGAAGGACAGCACTGTAAAAAGTGTGCTAAGCCACCACTTGTGGGTCCAAATGAAGTCATTTCAGAGAATGGTAGCTTCAATATAATTATATGTTTAGTTTACCAAGGTAGAAATATATGTTTTTTTGAGTTTCTGGATAATCCTATCTTGTTAAAACTCAAAAGATATGTCTCATTGAAACAATTCTAATGAGTTTTATCAACATAGTATTTATTTACAATATTTTCAGACTGTGACAATCAGACAACTAATAATATGAGATATTATGATATAAAGAAGGGGATCATGATAACAATCGCTTAATAAACGGGTTGTTCCCACTTCGTCTAATCCCATTTGGATTAAAAGTCAAATTCCCATTTCGTCTAAAACCTGTATTTTGCTAAATTCCCATTTGGTCTAAAAGTTCATTTTCATATAAAAAATATGCTTTATTTAATTTTTGGTGAACGAACGTCGTTCACCAGTGTTATATACCATGTCAGGAAAATCCTGTTGGATCTTAATACATTTGAAATAAAGTAGCGCCTCTTAAAATTCAATTTAGTATCTTTCAATATTTTTCTCCGCAAAATCACTGTATTTTTCTTTAAAAGCGTGCTACTAGTATTCTTTATCAAGTGAAAATAATGAAAATTCGCCTTGAAAAACACAAAATGATCTTGCAATGTTTATCAAGGGAATTTTTGATCGGCGTAAGCTTGTCGAGAGTTTAAAGCAAAAACAAAGTTTTTGTCTAGACACCGTAGAGACAGATACTATGTTTTTGACCCAAGCCTTCGCTGGTGCAACTTGTAGTAATTAGCCGGAAATACGTGTTTATTTAGGTCATGTCCTCTTGAACTTACATTCGGCAATACTCGGGCGATCTCCGACGGCTCCGATTTAAATGTAGGTTAGAGGAATCGGCCGAGTCGAGACGAATGACACATCAAGACACCTTGTGTCATTGGAAACGGTAACGCGGTTTTACATAACTTTTCAACTAGCGACAGTCAGTCTCGAGACGGGTTTTAAGAATGATTCGACATGTGTTATACATGTACAACCTTTCTTGTACTTTTATTTGAATAGGGATGAACGCCGCTATTAAGATTTTTCTGTAAAATTGCGTTGGCTGAAGTAGGGCTTGTAAGGATACACTCGAATATTCGGTGAACTTATTCCCAGCGAAAACGTTTCGTATTCGTCTGTCTCAGAAGCGAATTTTGCCGAATACCAAATGCGACAGGCGCGGAAGATATTTCATTGGGACCATTCTACTTTGCATTTTTTCGATCTGTAAAACCATATCAATTCGAAATTCTATTTGAAAATTAAATAAATGATAGCTAAATATTCAACCCTAGATACCACTCCAATTGACGAGTAGATATTGCCGTGGTCAAGGGGGGACCAGATCCGTCATGCACTTGTTTACAATTCGACAGGCGGGTTTAGTTGTTAAATTATTCTGGAAAAGTCATTGCGTTTTTTACAGAAATCATAAAAATCTAAATCGATGAATAAAAACTGGCTCCATCCTTCCCAAAATACGTTTAGAATTGGTTAACTACAGCTTAAGCAAAAACTAGCTCCGAGCAGAGAGTCTAATATCAGCCGCAATACTGTAATAAGATATCAAAAGTGAGTGATATTACAAGCATCCAAACTCTTGAAGGTAAACAATAGGTTCTCGTGCAAAAAATAAACCGATATTTGTAAGGATTCTTAACTCTTTTTGGAAAGAAAGTCGGAAGGAAAAAAACATTGTATTATACTTAAACATAGTCATAGACATAGTCATGCAATTATTACCTCCCTTTAAAAAATAAACTTCTTAAATAAGATTCTTATTCGCTTTTGAAATAGAAATTACGTTACAAAAATAATATTTATAAAGACTTTTAGTATGCAAATTACTATGGAGCAATTGTTTAATATAAAAAGTTATACTTCAATTTCTAAACCTTAAACAGAAATTATCTATGAATTATACTAATAGGGCACTAGACCTCCTTTAACCTATACCTAAATATTTCTCATCCTGCAGTGTTATAAAATTGAATAACGACATAAGTGTCAACCACGGAAGTGGTTATGGCTTCAAATATGTTAAAAACTAATCTCTCATGTTATAGTTCAAAATACTATTAATAAGTTAACAAATCATAACTTTAAACAATGAGTACAGTTCATGACTGACTGATATTCATAGGTGTTTCTTTGGTTGGTACTCAAAGACCTTTTCATCCTCTGAGAAGAAACAAAGATAGTTAAACAAGTTAAAACAAATACAACAAATTTACTTGAAATAAGCTTAAACATGATAACAACTACTTTTGTAAAAACAAACACCATTGGATGTAGGTTAAAGACAGTTTTAGATAGGATTTAATCGTTTTCTCCATTTATGTTTAATTAATAAATGTACCTATTTCAAGTGTGTAAAAGAAATTTTCACAGAGTAACATCTCATATTCTAACAATTATTTTTCTAACAGGATTTTCCTCTCTTTCCCTTTCTTTGAATTGGCAGTGAAATTTCCGAATAACGGAAATTTTGTCGAGACAATTCTTCCCACTTTTTTTTACATTCGTAATTTCTCTTTTCTAATTGAATTAAAATATATCACTCTAGAATGCCATCAGGTTCGTTCACCATCAGTACTTTCAGTGCTTTGATTATTATATATCTTCTTATACCATCATGAATAAAAGAGTTTACCTTTCTATTTTAGTACATAAAAAAAGTTTTTGAATAATACTTTAAGCTTATTTTCTGATATATTTTTTTATTAGAACCCCCCCCCCCCCCCCCCAAAAAAATATGAGAAATAACATAAACTTTTAATTTTTAAGAGGAAAAAAGTCAAAGTTTTAAATTGATTTCATTTATTTAATTATCAAAAAATAACTTTGTTTGAGTGTGTGTAGGGGGGGGGGGGCTGTAAACAACACCTATATGACATTAACACCTCTTTGACAGTCATAACATGTCAAAAACCATTTGTAGACGAAATGGGAAATTGATACACTAAGGTGTCAAAAAGGTTTTAGACCAAATGAGAATTTCTGGTCTAAACCAATAATTTTATAGTGTAGATGAAATGGGATTAGACGAAGTGGGAATAAACCTAATAAACAAGCTACCCAAGAGGGCCTGTAGCCTCCCAGTGGCTTAAACAACGCAGACTTTCGCCCTGCCATGCCCATAGTTGGGGATCAACAAAAATTTCTTGAGAAATTTAAGTAAAGGGTCACCGGAGAAACATCCATGCGAATTAATATTGAAATCAGCCCAATCGTTTTAGGGAAGAAGATTTTTAAAGATTTTATTGTAAAAACAATGCACTGCACTGCCACGCCCATATTTGGGGGTCGATCAAAATTTCTTGAACAATTTTAGTAAAGGGTCGCCGAAGTATTATTTCTAATAAGTTTTGTTTAAATCCGCCCATCGGTTTGGAGGGAGGAAAAGTTTATTCACAGACAGACGCACGACAGTTACTCTGCCATGACAATTAATAACTTGCTGGCCTTTGGGCAGTGGAGCAAAATAGGTTGTTTAATAGACGCATTTGCTTAGGTATTATGAATTCTATAGCAAATAAAGGATCATTTGATGGGAAAAAAGTATGTTTCTAACTACATATTTAAAATGTACTACTCTTATGTATTCAAATGTTTCAATTTATAAGCAATGTTGACTTTTGATGAATCTTGAATCTTTTTTGTATGATATTTTACCTTTGGTTATTTGCATTAAAAACGAAACAGTTAAACTAGTCACATAATTGGATATTACAAGTCAGAAATTCTAAACTTAAGACTTGTTAATTTTTTTAACATTTTGCATGAGGTTTTAGGACATTTTCAACATCATTCTACCAACTGGAGCAATTAACCATAGAATCATGGAATTTCTCATACAATTGCTACCACAACATCAGAATGTAAGCTTTAGGAAATTATCCCCTTTAAATAGTTCATTCAAAATATTGTTCTCATTACAATATAAACAGAACATGTGCTATAACCAATGACAATCAGCATCAGTTGAAACCAACTGCAGACAAAAGTTCAAAAGCACTTTAAAAATCATTTAAGACTTACATGTATTTCCCTTTAGTTGATATTAATCCTAATTTTTGTAATAATAATCAGGAATGAGAAGTAAAGGGTTAAAATATTCAATGACCTGTCAGGCTATTAAACAAGGAACCAGGTTAAACAATTACAGTACTTGAAAAATGAAAGATTCTTGCAAAAGTTAACCAGACTTCAAACCAACTAGATAGTCCCAGATAGCTTGATTGGTCAAATGAATACATAGGGGATGACCTTTAAATGCTTAAAAGTGTCATTACTTTATCCATTTGGTCAATGAAACTGACAAACAATGTGTGATAAGAGTACTGAATGACCTGACAATGACAACATCGTAAATAACACCCTGAATGACGGTAAATGTGTCAGTTACATTCCCAGATCATGTGACAGGTCAACAGTCTAGGTAATAGGGACTTTATATAGTCAGTAGGCCAGCATAATGTCACAACTCCAGCCTTATTCAAGCTGTAGTTGAGTCACATTCATAGCCCCCCAGAGCTACAGATAGAGGGGGTATTTTGGTTTTCAAATTAAGATATTTCTTTATTCCTAACTGAAATCCTATGACGATGGTACTCATTTGAAACATCTCATCGAGACGTTTCAAATGAGTACCCACAACATAGGATTTCAGTTAGGAATTCAAAGATTTTAGACATTCTTTACCCCCTCTTATCTGACCCCCCCCCCCACCCCTGGCCGCCCCCTAAGGTTTTCCCGACCCCCTCGTTTCTTTGAATTTGGTCCTGAAAGTTTTTGAAATGACCCCCAAGTCTGTAAAGGAAACCTTCTTTATCTAGCTTGAAGAGGGTCATACAGAAGCAATATAGGACCATAAGTTTTGAACAGCCTTTGAAAAACCCTGGACCACCACCAAAGTTGTATACAGGGTTTGACACTAACTACTTTTTGCTGCCTGCCCGAAGGACATGTTATCCCTAAATGTTACAGGTCCTCCCTGATAATAAGATGTCCTGCATGAATACCATGTTTGATTTTTAGCAATTTCACGGATAAATTGCAAGGAAAACATTGTTGGAGAAGAAGAAATCGCTTTTGACAAGCAATTTCTTCTTTTTTTACAATGTTTTCCATTTTGTAATTCAAATTCAAGCTTTGGGAAGTCAATTACTTTTCAAAACTGGACAGATTTGAAACTTATTTAATACTGCCATTTACTACAGGCCTGAAGGACCTGCAACATGGTAACATCTTCCAGTCCTCCTTAAACTCGACAGGTCTCGTGCCCAAGGACTGGTGTTAGTGTTAATCCCTCATATAACAAATTATGTAATAACTTTAATGTTATCAACTTTGACAAAAATAATGATTTTTGATTGCATCTCAGTAGAGCTAAATTGTTTCATCTCAAAGAGTGTGATTTATAGACCTAGCTCCAAATATCTGTATTAACCTAAGACATGTTTCCAAAACAAATTAATTATAATTTTTAAATTTTGTAAATTACAGAAATTAGAAACAAATCAGCTCAAATAAACATAATATACCCGGTAAATTAATATTAATGATTCTTATAATGAAATTTAAATGAAGGGAATATTTCATTAGATATTTTCAACAAAAAAAATCAAGCTGAAATAATGTTGGCATGTTTGGTAAAGGGTTAAACTTTATCTTAACTAAAATATTTTGATACAAAGTAGGCTTATCAGAGAACCTGTTAGTGATAGGTAGCCCAATCTCCACAACAAACAATCTAGTACACTATTATCATCCTATATATCTATTGTAATATTAAGAGGCCCATATGGGGCAAATATCATGGACAATTTAATACAGAGCTACAATTAAAAAACATCGTGAAATTGACAAGCTGAATGACTTTGGAATGCTTTTGGAATGAAATTGAATGAATGTGTGGAGAAAGTTTTGAGTGAAACTCAAAAAAGGTAAACAAATATTGCTAATTTTGTTCAGAATGAACAAAATTTGCAATATTAATTACCTCCTTTTAATAAATTATGTATACATGTTTTATAAATAGCTTCATACTACTACAAGAACCTATCAGATGCTTACATTATTATTACAAATCCAGTTATACTAATTTTGATTAAAGTTGTTGATTATATCTTTTTAAGTCATTTTGGAGCGTTTTTGACTGGTTTTGACTGGTTGGAGTGAGTGTTTGGATGAATGGAGCGCTGAGTGAGCAAAAAAGAATGGTTTTGATTGGAATGACCACAGAGGGGATTTCAAATTTCCTATTCAAATATTTCAATAATGCTGACCCAAACCCTGTGTTGTCTCATCAAGGCAATTCTAACAAGTAACCAGAACATGGGGTCTCATTGAGAAATAACGGTTTTGGACTGGCCTTAGGATTACCCTCTCTTAGCTTGACTTCTGAATATCAAATCCATATACAGGGCTTGTGCTAGCTTTTTAATTTTACGAGTCATTGACCCCTTGAGGCTTGACTGTGATTTTTAGGGGTCAAAACTGCTGTTGAGGGGGGGGGGGGGTCAAACCAATAGAATAAATGGATCATAAGTAAATATTTCTTGTTTATGCTTATTGACTTTTCAACTGTCTCCTTCATATCTTTATAAGAGATTCATTCATATGAAATATGAATCTATTACAAAATATATAAGGAAACAATGACTTTTATTCAATTCATAATTTGTAGCAATATCAAGCTTAAAATTTTAAGAGTCAAAATGACCCTCCAGACTAGAAATTTTAGGGGTCAAAATGGGAACTTTTCATATTTTTGGGAGTCAAAACCCTGGTTTAAGGGTCAAGAAGGGGTAAAACCAGCTTTAAATCTTTATCTCACAATTAAACCCTCTGTTGTTGGTACTCATTTGAATCAAATGAGTACCAACAACATAGGGTAAGGTTTAAGTAAGGGCTTAAGAAACATTTAAATTTGAAAACCAAAATACCCCCTTTCTGTAGCTCTGATTGTATTTTCCTGTTTTCAATATTGTTCATACATAAGCAATAATATTTTCAATCCTATAGAATGACAATATTATTGATCATCTGGTGACAACATTTAATATTCACGGCTTGTGTTCTACTCTTAAGGTAGTTGAACCGTAATATACCCGCAATGTTTCGGCACTCATGAGCTTTCACAATGTTGATCAAGGTTTCCTAATGAAAATCATTTGGAAACCTTGGTTAACACTGTTAAAGTTAATTTCTTCGGAAACGTTGCAGAACTATTACGGGTCCACTACCTTAAATCAGTGTCTGGACCCCTAAAAATGTGAAAACATCCCATAATTCTGTCAGTGGTCAGTTTGACCACATGAATTTTCATTGGTGCAATCTATATATTTCTTAAGATAATGAAATATGAATCTATATAAAACAAGATCTGCTACAAAGCATACTAATACTAGTGTTCTTCAATGGGCAGGGTTTGACACTAAGGGAAGTCCAGGAGGCCAAGGCTCTTCAGTTACCAGTTGGGACTCCTTCATTTTTCAAGTAGGGAGTCTGAGGGACTCCCAGGATTGTATGAGAATACTTTAATAACAAAATACTCAGTACAGTTTCCTTTTCAACCTTAAATAAAGGGCAGACTAATCTAGTGGAAAAGAAGAAATGCTTGTGTCTTTCAATTTCCCCCTTTCCATGATTTTCTCCAATTTGAAAATTTGGACTCCTTACATTGAGCATGGACTCATTGATTTCATAAGTTGGGAGTCCAAAGGACTCCTGACACGCAGAAGTAACTGTCAATCCATGATGGGCTAATTTAACACCCAAATTGTAGTTTGATCCCACTCTTTTTTCCAGTAGCCCTCTTGGTCTCATATGTTAATTATTAATTAACCATTTTTACCCCAAGATGAAGCAGCAGTGAGATGACTGTAATACACCACACTTGTGATTGGCAAATTAATCCATTTTAATTGATAATCAGTTGGTTTGGGCTCCTGGTTGTGAAAATCGCCTACGAAATTTCACTATTGATTAATCAGTTCCTAACACATAAATGAAAGCCATTTTTCATTTTCGAAACTGACATCAGTTGGATGTCTCAACAAGAAACAGTTGTAACTGTCTATATGCCTATATGTTTATTGGCAGTCTCAACTGTTTCAGGCTGAGCCATGAAGCTAGTAGAAGAAATCCGATTATCAATTGTGATTTGAAACCAATTGCCCACCACTACCCCCCACCAGGGCTTTGTGCCATTTCTTGAAAGTTCATTTGTGACCTTGACCTTTGAACCCAAGGCAATAGCACACTTACTTTGGTCATGGGTAAAAATTTAATAAAGTTTCATGAATCTACTACATATTGTTCTTGAGTTACAGCACGGAAACATAGTCTTATGGTCTAGGGTCAACAACAGACTCCTGAATTTAAAAAGCTCCACAAGCCTTGAGATTTCATTGGGATAAAAGTACTGCCTGCACATGCCAATGCTTGGCACAAATGTGCAGGCTGATTTCTGTTTATAACTCTTTTGAAAAACAAGAGGGCCGTTGGCCCTGGGTCGCTCACCTGAGAAAAAAGCTTCATTACCTAGGTATGTCCATGCAACCACAGAAAAAGAGATTTTCACTTATTCAATCAGATAACATTTGAAATAATCATTCCCCCCCCCCCTCTGCTCCTCCCCTGGACATTATTTATTTAACCTTTTTCCATAAAAGGTCTGTGATCAGCTAATCTATGCCAGATATACAGGCTGAGTCTGAGACTTTTAAAGTTTTCTTTAATGAGTTGATCAATCCATGTCAAATATAAAGGCTATAGGGATTCGAAATTCTCAAAGCACTCCCCCCTCCCCCAAGATGCTCTGCACCTGGTGAATCTACAGTCATGATTTTAGCTAATTCAATATATGTCCATGGATGCTGATCATCCATACCAATTTTCAAGTCTGTAGGACTCCTGGCTCATTAGAAGAAGTTTAAAGATTTCAAAAATGATCCAAAGTACTACCCCCTCCCCAAGACACTCAGCACCTGGTGACCCTACAGTCATGATTTTAGCTATCATTAATGTCAATATATTGATCACCCATGACAATTTTCAAGTCTGTAGGGTTCCTGATCCAGGAGAAGAATAAGGTTAAAGAATTCAAAATTGATCCAAAGTACTACCCCCTGCCCCCTAATGCTCCGCATCTGGTGGCCCTACATTCATGATTTTAGCTATTTTATTTTAGATCCATAATTATGCTTATCATCCATGCCAATATTGAAGTCTGTAGGGCTCCTGGTTCATTAGAAGATGAAGATTAAAGTTACAAAATTTTCACAAAAGTACTCCCCCCTCCCCCCTGGTGCTCCGCACCTGGTGGCTTTACAGTCATGATTTTAGCTATTTATATTTATGTCTATGAGCTGATCCTCCATGCCAATTTTCAAGTCTGTGGGGCTTGTGGTTCAGAAGAAGAAGAAGGTTAAAGATTACAAAATTTTCACAAAAGTACTACCCTCTCCCCCCTGGTGCTATGCACCTGGTGAATCTACAGTCATGATTTTAGGTATTTTTATAAAGGTCCATATGCTGATCATCCATGCCAATATTAAAATCTGTAGGTCTCCTGGTTTAGAAGAAGAAAAAGGTTAAAGATTACAAAATTTTCATCTAAGTACTAACCCCTCCCCCCTGGTGCTCCGCACCTGGTGGCCCTACAGATATGATTTTAGCTATTTTTATTAAGGTCTATGAGGTGATGATACATGCAAAATTTTAAGGCAGTAGGCCTTCATGATCAGAAGAAGAAGAAGGTTAAAGATTACAAAATTTACCCAAAGTACTACCCCCTCCCCCCTGATGCTCCGCACCTGGTGGCCCAACAGATATGAATTTAGCTATTTTTATTAAGGTCTATGAGCTGATCATCCATACCAAATTTCAAGGCTGTAGGGCTGCTGGTTCAGAAGAAGAAGAATTTTCTTAAATTTTTAACTTTGGTTGCCATAGCAACCAGAGTTTTTCACCGATTTCAATTCTTTTAGCAATTCTTAAAGGGGACCACCTAAGGAACATTTCTGCCAAGTTTGGTTAAAATTGGCCTGGTAGTTTAGGAGGAGATGTCATTTAAAGAAATTGTTGACGGACGACGGACGACGCACGACGGACGCCGCACGACGCACGGACGCTGGACAAAAGGAGATCACAATAGCTCACATGAGCACGTTGTGCTCAGGTGAGCTAATAACAAGAGATGTTTGTAAAACATTTATTTCCCCCCCCCCCCCCATAAAAGCTTGTCAAAGGCCTATTCTTTGTCAATCGACAAAGGGCAATAACTCACCAAATATGATGAGTAAAGTTGTGGTTCTTGTGCACTGCATTCCTCCTAAATGAGCTCTATCCACCTGTGAAGTTTCATGATTCTAGCTTGCATACTTTTTGAGATATGCTCTGAACAAAAATGGTCTTTAGATGGACCCACCAAGAAACAAGTGCAAAGCAATATTTAGCATAGAAAGTCCTCTATAACAAAGGGAGACATAAAAATATTCTAGGTTCAGCACAACTTTCAATGATTAAAGGTACAAAAATCTGCAATGAAATAATATAATTATTTTTACCAACCTGATGATTCCCTAACTGTATTTTGGGAGCATTTTCTCCGAGTAATGACTTTAAAGGTCGAGTGCCAGGTGTTTTTGATATCGCTGACTCGTTCATTCTCTTAGCTTCCTCAATCATCGCTTCTGTCGGGGCCACATAATACCGTTTACGTTCATATTTCTGAGTCATAAAGTCTTTCACTTTACTTTCTTCCCTAGATTCCGCTTGATTTCCTAATCTGTTATCATAAAGACCTAGCCATACCTTCCGACAAAACTGGAAAAAAGATGTCATAGATTCTTAACAGATGACATAACAAATAACTTTATAAAATATTAATATTTTTAACAAGAATAAAGAAATGTTCAATGTTATGCACATTATAAATCAAACTGAAGTCGTATTTTTTTTAATTACAATGCAATTTATAAGGTAAAATGATAAAATGATTGTTAATATTACAGGTAAATATAATCCAAATTAGCCCAATAAAGTAATTCCCAAATCAAAATTCCCCATTCTAGTATTCCTTAGTTTGCTTTAAATCAATTTTTAAGTCATATCATTGCAGCTAGAGCACATATTCATGGATTCCTGGTATTTCTCTCAACAGAAGGGCCATGACATCTCTTCTAAGCCTTCAACTACTCACCACATAAAAGTAATCAGTTGTCCTCCCATTGGTAACAAATTCATATAAGGTAATGGACCCGTAAAAGTTTTCAGGGATCGACACTAACACCAGTCCTCTGGCCCAAGACCTATAGATTTTAGGGAGGCCTGGTATATGTTACTATGCTGCAGGTCCTTCAGGCCTGTTGTATATGGCACAACTAGTATTTCAAACCAGTCCAGTTTTGAAAAAAAATGCCTTTCCAGTACTAAAACTTGCATTACCAAATGGAGAACATTGTGGAAAGGAAGAAATTCCTTGTCAAAAGCAATTTCTTCTTTTCAAACAATGATTCCCTTGCAATTTATCCCTTTAATTGTTAGAAATCAAATCATGGTTTCCATGTAGGACCTGTTGTTATCAGGGAGGACCTGTTATATTTAGGTCTAACAGGTCCTTCAGGCTGGTGGCAAAAAGTAGTAAGTGTCAAACCCTGGATTTGCAACATTTTGGAAGTCAAGAGCTTTAACAGTGTAAACCAAGGTTTCTTAATGCTTTCATGAGGAAACCTTGGTAACAATTTACATTGTGAAAGATCACGAGATCTGAAATGTTGCAGAACTATCATGGGTCCACTACCTTCTTGTCTCAAACAAGGTGGCAAATTGCCACAATATATGCCCTGATTAAAGATGCCTGGATGTGACGGGCTATCACATTTAAAGTCCAGTCTTTCATTGAAAAGTGTTGTGCTGCAGGGATCCAAAACCAGGCCCCCCTGGTTTTGGAATATGACATGCTACTGCACACGAATTGTACTTTCTTCCACAGCATATTCATATCACAAAACAAATTTAATTCCATACTTAAACAGGGGTGTGGAAATATACATTTGCTCCATTTGTTCGTAGATAAGTAAAAGATGGTTTTCTTCCCAGTATTTCTAAAAATAAGGTTTTCTACCCTAAAATACAAACAGTTGGCTAATCTATCTATAAGATCTGTTTAATACCATTCCAATGTTTGCATTGGTATTTACTTGTACACTGACAAGTAGCCTGAAAATAATGTACTTGTCCATAAACCCGTAAAGAAAAGCCAATGTTTGACAAGTCAGGCATGAGAATTCCAGATCCCTGTCAAATAGCATTTATACTGTTAACCAGGGTTTTAGTATGTCATAAACAAAATGGGTCCCAAGGACTCAATGGTTAGGCCCACAGGGGTCCTTACTAAAGGTCTTCAAGTTCCTTTGTTTTAGCTTTCCCCTTGTTTTTTGTAAGTATCAAATTATTCTCTGGATTAAGCAACACAATGTGTACCTTTCAGGATCAGCTTCAGGAAAGAATTGAAGACTGTTTAAAACAGTCTTCAATTCTTTTCTGAAGTTGGTCCCAAGTGGGTCCTAGGGACTCACATCAAGAAGTTTTGTGAGTCCCAGATACTTATATAGGGGTCTCAGACTCGCAAAACCTGCATCCCTTAAAACCCTGCGTTAACTTACTTCATTTCCTCTTGATTTGATAAAATCCATCTCTTCTGGTGTAAAACTGGCCATAGATATTGATTTAACCCTGTGTGGTGGATTCAGGCCTCGTCTGAAAATAGATATTTGAAATCTATTTATTTTCAATTTAAACCAGAAGCTTTTAAAAATCATCCATTACCTGCTTGTAAACCCTTATCCTGATATTGAACTGGGTTTCTAAAAATAAATATCTAGCTACATTTTCTCACAACATCTAAGTTTGTTTCTTTGTTGGAATGAGGTTTTACACCTCTTTCAACAATTATTCAGATACATCCGCCGGCTGGAGCGTGTAACAATAGATTCCTGGTATTTCTCACACCAGTACTACCATTACATCCTTTCCAAGCTCCCCAGCTGCTATCTCACATAGGTCTACAATTATTGACCCATTGGTGATAGACAATTGGTCTGAAAGGATGTATGCCGCTGCCGGGGATTGTACACAGGCACAACATTTAAGTAGAAATTGGGCTCTGTAAGCTTAGATCAGACCAAATGTCTGTGCATGCTGTTCTTTGTCTTAACTGCCAAAAGATTTGTGAACAATAGAAATGTTGTGACGAGTGGTTTACGTCGGGTCAAAGGTTGGTAAACAATGAGGTCATGACCCTGAAGTGTGGCGGGAATAGTTGATGAGGGGCACCAATCTATCCGGGTACTGTGGAGTCGAGTGGAAGCCGGCCAACTGGCAACATGACACGCGGAAGAAAACCGGAATCACTCCCAACTACAACTATCAAGAACAGCCTTGTGAAGGACAGGTATCACCCTGGCCCAGTCTAGAAGCAGTAAAGAGATTAAACACTCGGTAAATACTTTATTGGCGACGAGGAAAAAAGTTCTTTGGGTTCATTTTTACATCAGCTGATAATTTTGTCATGGGTTTTCGCGCCCATTTCCACTTACGATTTTTGGCACTTTTTGGGTTCTGAAAGCTTCTAGAACACTGAAACAAGGTTAAGTTACTTGAACGAATTTTCAAGCCAGTTTAGAAGGTTTTAATGGATTTTATCCTTTTAACCTTGAAACTAGTTGTAGTTGTCCACAGACAGGAACCGGCTTTTAGCCGTTCCAATGCAAACTGAAGTCTCTGAAAATGAAAACTGACCATAATTTCAGGCAAGGGTGATTTGTAAATTTTTATGCAGTAAGGTCATGCCCCACCCACTGTTTTAAGAAAGGCCCATCCTTATTTTTTCAGTTTACTTTCAGATTTGTATTCAAGTAAGTGCATAATTGGAAAATGAAGGGAAATTGAGTTAATTTGTCTTTTAGACAATTTCCTCAAGTCCCCCAAAGACTGCAAGTTTACACAGTTCTGAAATGTTATCTCTAGAAAAGGCTGAGAAAAGAAATCGAAATTCTAGTTTTGAAAAAGAATTGCAGGAAAAAAGAAACAACAGTTGTTTTTGTTCTAGTTATTATTGAATCTTAAATATAAGTCATTGTTTAGGCATAAACCTTTTGTTTCGAAGGGGGAGAAAAGCATGCATTCTCCTGCTCCAATAATGACAGGTTTTTGAATAAATTATTAGCTGTTCAACCATGTAAAGAAACAAGCTTCTAATTCATTTAATGAAATCTTGTGAATGAAACGTTTCTGTAGACAGAAAGCTGCAAACGCATTCTATGAAAGCCAGTTGGTCAAATGCAGCTCAAAAAGCAGTCATTTCAGCACTTACACTATGATATGTCGTCTTTTAGACACATTTAGACAGATCCTTGCGAGTCTTTTAGACAGCAAGCCATTTTGATTAAAAAATGCCAGTATTGTTCTCCATGCCACTTGAAGATAGTTGACAAACTAGCACATCTTCATACTTAATACCATGCAAAACAGGAGTGTTCATGTCTTTTAGACAGGACATGCAGCAGCAAAGGAACAAAATTCTAAGCTACCACGGGGATGTTTTCAGGCTTTTAGCTTGGACATCAGCACAGAGTATTCAGTCTTTTAGATTGAACAGGAATGTTTGCTGCTAAGTTATAAAGTGCCTTCATGTACAAGGTGAACTTAAGGTAAGATTTTATTGGTTCACAATGAAATTAAGAATTCTTTCAGAGAATTGCAACAGTTCAGCCAAGTTTTGGCTAAAGCTAAAGGTCATCTTTTTTAGGTGTTCAGGCTGTTGTCTTTTAGACGCAGGAGAAACATAAGGAAATATTGACAGTTTGTGATTGTAAAAGTAAGAATTTGAGTTCGAAGTTTTCAAGAGGCACTATTGTAAAGCATCACATATTTCCATCCAATTTAAATATAAATGGGTAAAAATGTATTTTTGGCTAAGACTTTGAGAAATAAAGTTTAGGGAAAGTAAAGGCACTTCTTATTTCTGCAAGAATTCAAATTTAAGCAATTTCTGGTTCAAAATGGAACAAGGTAGTAAAGCTTAAAGACTAGTCTAGTCTAAATGTGATAAGCAAAGGCTAACTGAGGAGACAGATTGGTAATTTTGCCTGAGAATTGGCCAGCTCAGAGCATTATTACGAACCATTTCCCTTGTGCGATCGGAAAAAGAACTCTACAGGAGATAAGAATTTAAGAGTTTCATCCTGTCCAATTTTGAGAAAGTCGGGGGGAAATTGGTAGTAAGATAAAAAGAAACCTCAAAAAGGTTAGGGACAAAAGTTATAGTGAGCCTTTGGTAAGCAGTTCTTAACAGGACAAAATGATGTTCCATAAAATCTTTAAGAAATTATCTAGGATCAAGTTTCTGTTTTGGCTTTTAGCTGAATAGAACTTGAATGATCAGATAAATAGAAGTTGAAAGATCAGCTATTTGTATGGCTTTTAGCCTACTTGTACTGATCAAATTTAGGAACAACTGCAATGTGCCTTAAAGTTATAGTGATGCAAAGCAATATGCATGAAGAGTGGCATTTAGGAGAAAATTCCGGAAGGGTAAGGACTCGGAAATGGGAGTAATTGCTTTTAGTAATTATCTCTCAAAAGCAACTATTACTTGCAACAGGTAGATCTATTAGTTAGGCAAATCCAGATCTGTAGATCTCTAGTGACGGACTGATACTCTTTAATGATCACTACAAAAAAGTCAGGTTTACTTGGTAAAGGGATCCATAAGGGTTTTAGGATCAAAATAATAAGGGTCAGTTGGTGTAAAGGCTTAGCACACCTTTCACCATTTAGGTCCAGACATGGAAGGCGGATGCACCTCAAAGATATCATTCTTTGGGGCTCCATGGTCTGAAAATTGGATTGAGACTGGCATTAAGACAGATCTGCCAAAGGGAGGTTGGAAAAGCTGTGCAGGTAACATTGACAAAGGGAAGGTTTTTTCTTAGATTAAGCTTTTAGCTTTTTCTATGCCAGCTTAGGACTACTTTTATAAGTTTTTCTATGACAGTTTTATCTTAAGGTTCTGTGGAGTCGTTCTCATGAATCTTCTGTCAGTTTTTCTTAGAATAGGCTTTTAGCCTTTTCTCTGTCAGCTTAGGACAGACTTTTGTTAGTTTGTTCTATGTCAGTTTATCTTAAGGTCTTAAGGAATTTTCTTCATATACCTTATGTCAGTAAGCCATTCTAACAGGACTCTGGGGGTATTCTGTAGCCCTTTCAGTTTTTAATATCTTTACGGACAGTATTTTGTCATTCCGAACTATTAGTTCTGCCAGTTTTAAGACAAGGTTATGGCCGTGGGGAGTAGGTTTGGGTTCTGTTTGATATATAGTCATAAATATAGGTGCAGGGTTTTGGGTTGTGTGACCCCTAGTAACCCTAGCTCTGTTGGCCATTGTATATTTAGGGCGTAGGGGCTTAATTTATACCTTTGTTGATGGGACATAAATGTTACTGCACAGGTTAGGGCTTACAATTCTCCAAGAGGGATAACTCAGGGTGGTAGTATCTAAGGTAACCAAGTAAAGTGATCAGGTTAAGGCAAAGTAATAGTTGACACAGGATTGAACTAGTCAATCAAAGGTGCCTTTTAGGCCCAAGTCCAGACAGACAGATCAGGGGAGAGCTTTTAGCTCATGACATTCCCCTGCATACAGGCTGGTATTGGCTTTTAGCCGTATCAGTATTTGGTACTGGCTTTTAGCCGTATCAGTATTACCCACAAGCAGTCAGGCCGACTTAGACAATAATGTTTGGTAAGTTACGCCCAGCTTTTAGCTGGTATACATTGTCTTTAAGAATGGTAACAGAGCTTTTAGCTCTTCACAGATACCAAACATTATGAGAGCTTTTAGCTCCAAAGTGTATGGCTTTTAGCCAGTGGAATCCAGTACCCTGGATTGACCACACTTCTACAGAATTAAGATCCCACCCTGGAAAGTCAAGATGGAAACTAAGCCTTTTAAGAGAAAGTCGGGGGGAATGTTGTGACGAGTGGTTTACGTCGGGTCAAAGGTTGGTAAACAATGAGGTCATGACCCTGAAGTGTGGCGGGAATAGTTGATGAGGGGCACCAATCTATCCGGGTACTGTGGAGTCGAGTGGAAGCCGGCCAACTGGCAACATGACATGCGGAAGAAAACCGGAATCACTCCCAACTACAACTATCAAGAACAGCCTTGTGAAGGACAGGTATCACCCTGGCCCAGTCTAGAAGCAGTAAAGAAGTTTTGGTTGCCGGTTCTGGGTGTGGGATGAGACTGATATCCTGATTCGTCAGGGTGGATTTCTCATTCCGCATGTAGAGTCGGCAAAAATATTGCTTATCACAGAGACTTATTTTATTGTATTTGTACATCTTAGGAACTAAACATTTTTTGAATCCCCACTTTTAACTGTAGATTGTACATAGGTCATTTTAACGGGGTAAAGTTTTTTAAATATACAAACGGTGAATTCTATCATCTTCTTGCGCACCCTGTGGTCTTTGTAAATAATATATGTACATATTTTTAATGGCCCTGGGGAGTGTTTTTTAATAGCTGCTGGCGGCTGGTGCCCTATCCTTCCTCCTCCTCCAACTTTGTTTTATATTCTTACTTTTTATCTTACTTTCTCTTTTATACCACAGGGTGCAAACATTTTATATTTTAGACTCTATATCAGGCTCTTTTTTGAGCACATAGGGAAAAAAAAATTATTAGGCAAAATTACACCTTTAGCTGCTCGGCATATGACTTAGTTAAAAGCCGAAGGTAAAAAACCTCTCCTCCCCCCCGAGCAACCCGCCAAAGGACCCGGCCAATCCGGGGGGATAAGCGGGTCGGTTTCCCGGGAGGAGGGGAAAAAACTGGAACTGGAAAGAGATTAAACACTCGGTAAATACTTAAGAAATATGCCGTGAACAGGAGAAGGTTTACTCTGCAGGAGTCGATACTAACACCAGTCCTCAGGCCCAACACCTGTAGATTTTAGGGAGGACTTGTAAAAGCTGCCATGTTGCAGGTCCTCAAGGCCTGTAGAAATTGGCCAATGTTATATCAGTGCCATGCACTTCTGACAAAAGAAATACTTGCTCCTTTACCATACTCAGATTTTCATCATTTTAAAAGGAAAACAATGTTACAAGCAAATTCTTCTTTTCCGACACTTTGTCCTTCTAAAAGACCATAGATTTACCATTCTACAATGAATATAGATTTCATGGAAGACCTATTGTGAAGCGGGAGGACCTGAAAGATTTAGTTCAAATCCATAGGTCCTATCATCTTGTCGAGCCAAGGGTTACGAACGTTTTACTTATCTTACCCTTGGCTGATTGAATGGGTAATTTCTGTACGCGTGACGTCACAGAACAGAAAATGAGGCGGACCAATCAGTAACCTTCTTACAAAAAGGTTCGACAGCGGGAGGTAGTGTTAGATCAATATACCCCGCGGCTACTTTCCAGATGTGAAATTAACCCTTAGAATTGCGCTTAACCCCTTCAGTTTTAGGTAATTGTGACACTTAGCAAGACTGAAATACACAATTACAAAAACTGATCGAAATTCCTATACCTGTTCAAATGACAACATATCTTTTTAATAATTTGATGGTACATTGAAAGGTTCTCAAATTCTTCTTTTTCTACCCTCGATGAAAGTGTATTAATTACGATTTTTCAATGTTTATTTGAATTTTCAAGTTATTTAATCAATCAATACCTGTTTAAATCTAAAATTTGGAATAAATTCAATAATTAAGCCGTCTTATAAATAGAAATAATTTAGAAATGATAATTTACTTGAATTTTCATATGAATTCTTTTATTCGGGAGTTTTTCTCCTTCTTTTCCAACAGACTTTTCTTTAAACACATTAAATGACAAGAGAAATGAAGAGAATAAAATATGAAAATTAAAGAAAGAAAGAATAATAGAAAATAATAGAACAATTTTTAGTAAAAATCCTCTATCTGTGAAAAATAAATCTCGTGTGAGAATATTGTTGGAGCCGAAGAATTAATCAATTTATTTTTTTATTGTTATAATTTGTCTTCATTATTTATTTATTTGTTTATTCATTTGAATTTATTTTAATTTGAAAAGAACCTATATTGCAGGTAGTCACAATGTTACGATAAATTTAAAACTTAGATTTGCAATGAAACAACTTATTCACGACGTTAAAAACAAAGCAATCACGCGCAATGTCCAATCCAAATCGAATTACACATGCATTTGTAATTAAAAAAAGTATTATTTGATTTTTATCTCTAATTTATATGATATATGCGTATTTTAATATGGGGTAGTCCAAAATCTCGTGACTACAGATTATTCAAGTTATGATTAAGTAGTTTTGCCGCCCGTTGACTATATTCTATGTTGTATAGAAATGTATTTGCTTTCAATAAAAAAAAAAAACAAAAACAAAAACTGGCCATTAATTTTATTTATTTTTATTTCATACATTTTTTTTTTGGGGGGGGGGGGGAAAGAGAAGGCTATCCAAAATGTTCTTCTATGGAACAATATGGGGGATAGATTTACTCAAAATCATTTCATGTTATTTTTGTTAGTCGGCAAAAATACAAAACGTGTGAAAGATAATGTCTGAATTCCCAACTCACATTTTTGATGTAATTTAAGAGGGGGGGGGGGAGCTTCGGAAACATTCACGGTGGACAATGAGGAAACTTTCGGCTTTCTATTCCTATCATTCTGATAAAAAGGAACTGATTTATATTTTGTTGATTTTATAAATCTATCTGTCACCGAATAAAAACGTACTAAAAAGTTAGCGTCTTCGATGCGACGCATTTACTTTATCCAAGAATGAAGGGTTATCTACACAGTCGTTGGAATACAGCAGGTTGCCATAGGGATTAAAAGGTACCGAAGTTGTTTGTAAGAAGCTCTCTGATTGGCAGTCACAGAAATCGCGTTTGACCTTTTGATTGGCCGGCTAATAATAAATCGTACAGAAAATACCTATTCATTCAGTCAAGGGGTATTCGAGAAGATCTTATCGGTTCGATACCCCTTGACTCGTGAAGATGAGGTCCTATCGGCAGGTGGATATAGTTTGTTAGTGTCAAACCCTGTTGAGAATATAACACTAATGTTGCTATTCTACTCAGTATTGGGAATAGGATTCTAGAATAAAAAAAAAACATGTTCACAGCGTTTTTTTTCCTTCTTTGAACGGGTCCGGAAAACGGACCCGTTCCCAATGACGAAAACTACTATTTTTTCCCAAAATGAGAGAATGAAATTCCCAATTCAAAGCCAATTCTTGAAGTAAACATAAACTTTGATTATTTCCTATTGGAAAACCTGGAAGTACTTTTAGCAATAAATATCTGTGTTGTAATTTGTCAACAAGAGGGGAATTTCCGAAGATCAGTTTATTTAAGTCACATGGTTCTCGATTTCATAGGCATAAACAATTATGAAGCCGGAAACCCAGTGTATTTTGGATAACTCGGAGGTTATCGCATTACAAAACTGCATATTTTTGTGAAGCCAAGATATTGCGATTTTTGGACCTGATTTGCAGTAGACGATCTTTTTGCATTTATTTATCAATTGATGTAAGATGAATTTTAAAGGAAAAAATCTTACTAGAATGAAGGACTTTTGTTCATGGTTGAAGCAAATTATTTTCCTGTTATTTAACCCAAAATACAATTGTTTATCTTTGTTTAATTTTCGTAAACAAAGTTGACTGTTATTCACGATCTCAGCACCTCTCAGAACCAACCTGAATTGTCTTTCAAACATTCTATAGCAGGTAGAACATCTCAGTATATGATCTATTTTGATAATATGTTTAAAAAGTTTCTATGATTTTAGTTGAAATATTCATTCATAGCTGTTTTAAAAACAATAGGATTGAATATGTTTTTGTTTTCTGTTGATTCGTACCCAAGAATGTTCAACCCACGAATTTATTATAGAACTTGATTTATCTATATTTAAGGTTTAACCATGATTTTTTTTTTAACAAAAAACTCAGTGACATTTCTAGATTTGATATAAAACATTTATTCCAGAGCAATCAGACTAATTCTTTGTCATTGTTTTTGTTCAGATTCCTTGTTTAAGGACTATGGTTTGCTTTTCAGTTAAGATATGACTATAGGGGCATAGGAACTTCTATTATACATATTGTAATGAATACTAATGATATAAATAAAAGTTATGTTTTTAAAACAAGTGTCACAATGAAAATTCCCAATTTTTGATAAAACAACGCATTTTTCCCAATTGGTCCGGTCTCAGACCCTTTCCCAAAGCAAGGAGAAAAAACGCTGGTTCATTTCAAATCGAACAAGCCATCTTTTTATGTTTCTATGTAGGAAGTGGCTAGCCGTACGGGTCCGTACGACTAGTCTGGTAGGCTAAACGTACGGATCCGTACGGCTAGCCAGTCCTCACTGGATAGGCTAGCCGTACGGGAGTTTTTCAACCAATCAGAATACTGTATTTGATTTCCGATTATATACCATCTTCGGGTTCACCTATCGATTGTTCAATGATTATTTATATTTTATTACGCGTTCAGAAAAAAGAAAGATAATAATAAAACACTAATAAGTGCCTGTAACAAGAATTATGATGGTAAAATGGTCTTTTACCTAAGTTTTTCGCAGTCATCGACCTGTTTAATTACCATTTTTATGTCACGTTTCCCGAGTTTGTTTTTCACACCGTTTTGGAATGAAACTAACATTATTTCGTGATTATGAAAGCCCAATCGGCAATTAATTGTTATTTATAAGAGGCAAAAACCAGATTTTTTTTACCTCAATATTAGACATACCGGTTTGTCATTTTTGTTGAAAATCATGTCGAATGTGCAGACGTATTGGGAACTTGTAATAGGATTTACTTATTACTAACTTATTTCACCAAATGTTATAGAATTAACGTTAACCTGTAAACGTGCCCGAACAAAAAATCAACGTGAACTACAGAAGTTTTCCGATACAAAAAGAATATTCGTGGTGGCAAAAATTCACTAGAGACGGGCGCTAAAAAATTAAGGTAAAAAAATAAGCATTCTTTTTCTATTTCCTAACTTGAAGATTGTCGTATCAATTTCAATTAAAGAAATTCACACTTAAATATGCTCCGACGGTTAGTTTTTCCCATCAACACAGTCATTCAGGCACTGAATTGCTTTTCCGACTTGCAGAATTTGGTTAATTGAATTTTTCGGATTTCGATTTTAAACTACAAACAAAAAGTCATTTTAAGTCTGTGATTTCTGTAAGTCCCAACGACATTGAAAATTTAAATTTCCTTCTTTCTAGACTTTTCCCACAAAAATAATAACCTTGTATATCTCCGGTAATAAGAGTTTTGTAGAAGATCGTATTTTAAGAATTATTCAATGCAGGGACTCAGGGTCCGTGTTCAATGCGACATTGCGATAATTTGATTGCCAAGCGAATAATTTCCTTATCAAGGAAGATATATTTTTACGCTTTTGTCGTCCGGTAAAAGACTTAAGCTTTTGAAATATATATATTTTATATACTGTTAAGCCACACACAGACAGAACGGAAGAATATCGAAGTAGGCGACTAGAAACATAACATCTATTATTCATTCCCGTTCTGTATTCTGATTGGTTGAAAAACTCCCGTACGGCTAGCCTGTCCAGTGAGGACTGTCTAGCCGTACGGGTCCGTACGTTTAGCCTACCAGACTAGCCGTACGGACCCGTACGGCTAGTCACTTCCTTCTATGTAACCTGCATGGAAATCAGGTGGCATCGTCTGTGTCATCAATGGTTCCGAATTGGATGTTCAAACCAGAGCACCGGCTTCAAGTACTTGATAATGAAATACTGTCATAATTTGAAGGCAGAAACAATTAAATCCTACTTCTAAGTTGGCAAGGATAAACAGTTTCAGTCAGAGGACAAGATTCACTTACAAGAGGCCACTACAAGCTGTACAGACGTACGATCCGATCGTCATGTTGATATATGTTGGACCTCGTTGGTGACAGTCAAAACACTGTTTATTATGGGCCAAAGCGACCATTTCTCTGAGAATTTTAAGATGTTTTTCATCTTGCTTCTTTTTGCTGGACGCCATTTTTGTTCCGCCGACTTCCGAATGAATAATTAAACTCGAATTATGGGATAATGGAGTAAAATATATTAACTTTAACTCTAGTTTGCACTTAAATAATATTAAATGTGACGCAAAAATTTTAATTCACAAACAAATCCAGATTTAATCTTAAATATTGAATTCGAAACAGGGTTTTCAATCGGATTGACTAGCTGTAGTAATTTACAGTTTCTATAGAAAGCCTAATTAGAAACTTAATTCTTATTAAATTTATACGTTTGCCTTAAAGGATGAAATATTTTGACTATCATTAGATTATATTGAAAATATATTTATTGGATTTTTTCCATTCAATTGCGAAATTTTGCTTTATAAAATGAAAATATTATTTGACAGAAAATTTTTCGAAACTGTATACGGGTCTTACTATTTACCCCGGGAACCCCGGGAAACCCCGGGAACTAGGAATTACCCCGGGAAACCTATATATATACATAAATATGTATCTTGTATGAAATAAATTCGATCGTTATTTTAAAAACATATTTTTCTTGTATAATTCATAATAAATATTTGAAAAATTGAAAGCCATACGAAAAAGGTTATGTTAATATATCTCTTGTACCCCGGGAATCTCCATCAGTTTTCATCCCAATGTTAACAACAGGAATTTACCTAGTTAACAAGTTATTTAAGAAACATATCTTCTGATGTAGAAATCCCTGATTAATAAGTCTGTGCTGAAATACACATGGTCCCCGAAGTTAACATATATATCATGTTCCCGTGGTATTTCCTGAATTACCCCGGGTCCCATTATGTTGACAGACAAGCGTAGAAATGTTTCCCGTGGTAGGTATATCGAATCAATTCGAAGTATTTTTAGTCGGCATAGGTTTTACAGCCTGCCCACTGGGACCGACTTTTAATATTTGTCTTCAATAGTCTTTCCTTACTCCACTTAAAAATCTTATTATTTTTCAGCGTCTTTCCCAATATTCATCCCCAATCCGAATATTACTAACAATAGAAATATCTCATATTGTTGTATAGTCGGGATAGGCTTTTAAAGCCTGCCCACTGGGACCGACTTTTTATACTTGTCTTCCAGCGTCTTTCCTCAGTTTAATTTTTACAACAAAATAACATCCTTACTATACTAACAACTCTTATTATTTTTAGTCGGCATAGGTTTTACAGCCTGCCCACTGGGACCGACTTTAATCATGTGCCTTCAAGCGTCTATCCACACTACACTTTAAAATCTTATTATCTTTCAGCGTCTTTCCCAATATTCATCCCCAATCCGAATAATAACTAACAATAGAAATATCTCATATTGTTTTAAAGTCGGGATAGGTTTTTACAGCCTGCCCACTGGGACCGACTTTAATCATGTGCTTTCAAGCGTCTTTCCACACAATACTTTAAAATCTTATTATCTTTCAGCATCTTTCCCAATATCCATCCCCAACCCATATAATTACTAACTGTACTAATATATGATATTGTTTTAAAGTCGGGATAGGTGTTATAGCCTGCCCACTGGGACCGACTATTATTTCAAAACTTTCAGCGTCTTCCCATAATTGATACTAATAATACTTATTTTTCATACCCCCATAATCTTTCAGAAATATCAGCATGATCAGTACTTTGATTATTCTCTTCCTCTTAATTCATATTCGGGATAGGATTTGAAATCCTGCCTTCATGGCCCGAATACAACTACCTTTATCCATAATTGTCGGGATAGGTTTTGCGCCTGCCCACTGGGACCGACACCCGTCACAAACGTTCACCGACATTAGTCTTCCTCGAATTCTACGGCAACAATTCTTTTAATGTCCTACTTCGAGCCTTCTCCGACTTTCTACTTCTACACTCCTTGATCAACGATCTACGACTACGAACACTCAACGACGATTCACAACTGCGACATCCTCAGCGATCCCAGACTACGATCCTTCCTCCGACTGCGATCCTTCCTTTACAGCTTCGACTTCCACGGACAGATAAGTACTACCTCTGAGAAGATAAGTATCGTATTTGGGCTATACATTTGTAAAGACCAAATACATTTCTCATCGAAATTTGACTTATTACCCCGGGAGTCATGTCCCCTGTGTGAATAAAAAATGACTAGTTACCCCGGGAATCGCAAAGACAGGCGAGAGAAATGCGATATCGATAACTCGTGTATTTATTCTTATTCAAATTTAAGTTAGTTTGTAATAAAGAATTGGACCTTGTTTAACAAAAAGTTTATTGTACTTAATTCGGTGCTTATTCCCAAAAAGTCGTAACTACATTCAAAATTACTTACGATCCAATTTAGGATTAATCTATGTCATATTGATAATATTTCCCGGGGTAACGATTCGTCGGACATTTAGGTTCCCGGGGTAATTGTCTTAGAAGCGCACAATACTCTGATTTTCGATTTTTTTTAAATGAAGAAATAATTTAATATCTTAAGTATATAAAAGGTCAAAGGTGAGAGTATATGCAAACACAAAAACAGCCTGAATACAAAAGCGTTGGTAGAAACACCCCAGGTTATATAAAGTTAATATTGCTAGCATTGCAAGATTCCCGGGGTAAATGTTAAATTCGATTTCAATGTTGTGAATCTATAGGTCGACCCAAATTAGTTTATTTTTTAACATGAAGGAGATCCCCGGGGTAATTTCATTGCGATTTCAATTGTGTTATATTACCCCGGGTCCTGTCGCTTAGGTGTTTCAATCATATAAAATATTCCCGGGGTAAGTGTAAAGCGTTTTTAACAGTTTTGCTAGAAATACAATAGATCCCCGTCCCGTCCCTTGTGTGTATAAAAAATGACTAGTTACCCCGGGAATCGCATAGACAGGCGAGAGAAATGCAATATCGATAACTCGTGTATTTATTCTTATTCATATTTAAGTTAGTTTTTAATAAAGAATTGGACCTTGTTTAACAAAAAAAATTATTGTACTTAATTCATAAGTAACTTAAGTATAACTTAAGTATATAAAAGGTCAATATTGCTAGCATTTATTTTTTAACATGAAGGAGATCCCCGGGGTAATTTCATTGCGATTTCAATTGTGTTATATTACCCTGGGTCCTGTCGCTTAGGTGTTTCAATCATATAAAATATTCCCGGGGTAAGTGTATTTAGCGTTTTTAACAGTTTTGCTAGAAATACAATAGATCCCCGTCATCAATTTAGTATTTCAAACATTGAGGTGATATTCCCGGGGTAAGTTACCAGCGGTTTCACTGATGATAGAATTATCCCAGGCCTAATACAGTTGGCGTTCCCTTCATCGAAAATCTTCCCGGGGTAAGTTCATAGTGATTTCATTGATGCAACGATTCCCTAATTTAGGTGTTCCCATCAATGAAATGATTCCCGGGGTATTGTTCATCGAGATTAAATTCTGTTAATATAAACTTTGGCAACAAAAATTCATTGTTACAGACGTAGAAACTCTTCCAGTGTTAAAATTCAATACGATTTCTATATTGATAGAATTACCCCGGGTCCAACTTAAAAAGGTTGAACAAATAGGAGAAAACGTCATGCGTTATAAGTACATAAGTGGCAATACATGAGTATATTGAAACCTATCTTCAACCAAAAGAGATATTTTCATAAATCCATCATTCAAAGTGCAATTTATAGTACAAACATACCCGCTGTATACTAATATTAGGTTTCCCGGGGTAATTCCTAGTTCCCGGGGTTTCCCGGGGTTTCCGGGGTAAATAGTAAGACCGACTGTATACTACTATAATCAAGAGCGTAATGTTTGTAAACAAACAGGGGAAGGCCCACTGCAAAAAATGTCAAATTTCCAATGCCTTCACCCATATTTCGACCCAGAAGACAATTCGAAGCCAGCCGGACGTAGTGGCCATTGCATTTCGTCAGATGAGTCCGATTTCTACATGTACGGAGGATACTCCCCTCTGGATGAAAGAAATGGAATCACTCAAAACACTGTTTTGACAGAACTTTGGAAGTTTAACTTCGCCACTGAAAAATGGAGTAAAATTGAAACCCACGATACTCCATCAACATGTGCTTCAGCCTGCATTAGAGTCAGAAACAAGCAGATATTTGTATTTGGTGGGACAGGATACCCATTTGGGCATATCATGAGCAACACCATAAAAATGATCAATTTGCGGCAACCAAAACATTTAGATGCAGCTGGGGAAAAGAGTAAATCAACATGCTTTTCTCAAAATGTGTGGCAATTAATTGAGCCCAATCCAATGTCCTATAGTGGTGGAAGGGAGGAGGAGGACAATGTTCCGTCGCCAGCCTACGGACAAAGTTTGATATTTCATAAAGACTACATTTATGTGTTCGGCGGTGCTGTAGGTTATTATTCAGAGGCAGTTTCTACATTACATCGACTCAATACAGATACTATGATATGGGAGAAATTACGTCCCATGGGTAAAGGGCCAAGTGGTCGCTACAAGCAAGAAATAGCAGAAGATTCAGAAAAGTATGAAATAATTTGGGTATAGATTATATGTTACAGATTTTGTGATCTTTTTGACATTGTTATTGTTCTTGAACAAGGTTGGACATTAAGGGGAGTTTGGGAGTCCGAGACTCCTTGTTTACCAGTTCAGACTCCTTAATTTTGCAAGTTAAGAGTCAAATGGACTCTAAGGGTCATATAAGAATATTTTGAAAAACAAATGCACAGGGCAATTTCCTTTTCAACCCCTGTCAGATATTAGGACCTTTTTGCTATGAAATGTAACAAGTGATTTCTTCTTTTCCACAGTGTTATCCATTATGAAAATAAGGACTCCGTACCATGAGCTTGGGCTCCTTGATTTCATGTGTTTGGAGTCCAATTGACTCCTTAATCTCTGAAGTTAGTGTAGATCCCTGTTCAAACAATTACTTTATTTGATTAGAAATTTAATACAGACTGCATTGTACTATAATTCTAAATGAAAAGATTAAAAGCACTGCATAGATCATGTATTTTTAAATGAATCTTGAATAACAATCCATTGATTGCATTCAAGAGTTTTCTCATTAAAGAAAGGAATTAATTGTCTTATTCTTATGCTGAAATAATCTTGAGGTTTTGGTGGCTCATCGAGTAAATGAAATAAAAGAACATGATTGAAAAAATTAAAACACTTTTTCTCTTTTTCAGTTTCTATGTGTTCGGTGGTGGTCGTTTGTATCACGCTGAAAGTCTTCAGAAAATTTACAAATACAACTACTCGCAGAACTATTGGATGGAAGTACAGACTCTCCCCGACCCAAAATATGGCTTCCCAAAGGCACGGTGTAGTTTCGGATTTGCGCAGGACGGTAAAAACATCTATATAACAGGCGGTCGTCACTACCGAATTGAAGTTGATCACGAGGCTTTATCAGACTTTTGGCATTTCAGACTTGACACTTTACAGTGGTCTAGAGTTAGCATTTCCCTGCCTAAATCCCTTTACTTTCACAGCAGTGTTATCTCCCCTGGTGGTTTCATGTACATTTTTGGCGGTGTTCTGCCAGATGGCATGAGATCCCCATATTTGTTCAAATTACGTCTACCTCGATGTGTGCCAAAACTCTTAGAACTCTCCTGGGATAAGGTTTGTGATCCCCTGAGGAAAGTTGGAAATGTAAATCAAGAAGTTTTCTCAAGTTTAGGAGTGCCTTGGAATCTTATTGAGAGGGTTTCATACTAAAGACAGGGGACAGACGTTGAAAATGTCACACAATCTTGGCTCAAATATTCGATTCTAAGCCCACATTTCCTCTTTCTTGAGCTTTGAGTGAGTAAAGTTATGATTTATAGTTAAGACTTTCAGAAATTTCAAGACTTGTTCAACTAGAAAAAAGTTGCAGGCAACAATTATGAATAATCATTTTTTATCAAAAATTCAAGTGATGGTTTGAAGATAATAGCACTCTTTAAGTTTTATAGTAGTTGATTTAAAATGAGGATTTGAAAAAAAATGCATGGCTTCTTCTTCTCCTCATGAACTTGATATTTTCCATAATATATCAATAAGGGTAATTTAATATTAACCCTTAAATGATTTATCTGTTAAGTTAAATTTCTTTTTAAAACTTTAAAGATGTTTACCATACAGGTTAAGAATTATTTTTTAATAAGATTTTAAATTATATTTCTCTTAAGATGTCAAATTTGTATGTTATGAAAGATTTGTTATTTGGTATGTTTCGTTATGTAGATTTAAAAAAAAAATCTTTAAAAAGGTTTCTTAACTAAGATTGTCATGCAATTATAGATTTTGCTTTTAGAATTGTTTTATTTATACATTACAGTTTCATTCTATTGTTCAATTTTTTCTCTATTCCCTTAGAGAATAATAACACTTATTTTCTGTACATGGAGTTTTATAAGCAAAGGATTTATTATGCCCCTGCCATAAAATGGGGACATGACGTTACCTTTGTCTTGCGTTCTACATTTATTGATGAATTTCAAAATATCTTGGCACAGTTGTTCTCCTGGCTGAGTAGTAGTACTGATGTCATGGGAAGAGTTTGACCTGATAAGGTCAAGGTCATGCCTCAAGGTCACTTTGGTCTCTGGTAAAAATCAAGCATTTGTGGCGGCATCGATGTCTGCGACACATTTCTAGTTTTTGCTGAAATTTACATCTCAACTCAAGTTTATCACTTACTTTTCAGTATGATAGAGAAATGAAATCAGAGATGCAGATAAGAGGGGGCAGAGCAAGGCTTGTGCTAGTATTTGAAATTGAGTAGTCATTGACTCCTTAACTATGATATTGGGGGGGGGGGGGGGGATGTCAAAAATTATTCTTAAGTGGTCAAAAAAAAACAAAATAGGCAAGTTGTGTGTAGAATACTGGGTTTCAGTGTGAATTGACATTTTTATGTAATGATATAAAGGGAACAATTAATCAGTAATTCTATATAGTATTAAAGATACATCATTGAAAATTTGAGTGATAAAACCCAGTTTTGACCCTTAAAATGTTCTCTCAAGGGGGTCAACATGACCCCCTTGAGAATAATTTCTAAGGGTCAAAAAAGGATATTTTCATGTGTTTGAGGGTCAAACTCCTGGTTCAAGGGTCAACCACGAACCCTGGGTAAAGCCAGTCTAAATTTTTTTGTTCTCATTGAAACTCCATGGTGAATTGCCTAGACATGGCCATTCCACCCACAATTCAGGATGAGTGCAAGTCTCATTGAATTAATTTGATTTGAAATCCAAAATACCCCCTCTATCTGTATCTCTGTGGATTAGAAATTGACATCCCAGTATGTAAAAGTTGGAAGTCTCTAGATACGCACTTACGACCATTTCTTACTTGAACATTATAATACTACTCTCACTAAAATATTAACTTGTCAACATGTCCAACCAGAAGGCAAAAAGTTTACATGATATATAGTATTTTTATTTGTAAAAGTGTGTGAATTTTTACAGTATTTCTTCAGCGTAATTTTAAAACCTTGAAACTACAGGTTTAACCAAGCTGTTGCTACAAGGTTTTCAAATATCCCTGAAAATTTACCATATTTTATTTCACTTATATTGTCAAAAGTTATGCTGGATCATCGTGAAACTGTTGTAAATGCAAATGTATTTATGGGCAGTTACAACTATTTCATGCTGAGCTATCAATTTTATCTTTAACCTTTTCCTTTATATCCTTAGATTATTATAAGGCTGTGGTAAAATAGCTTAAACTTTGGAAAATGGTGGAAAAGAAGAAGCGATTCCTTCTTTTCTCATAATATTTTCTAGCACATAGAGTAGTTTGATTTCAATTTTCAGCCACTTTTCATTGTCATCTGCAGTCTATTTTAATTTGGACCAGTCAAAATTTTCTCAAAACAGGAAAGGGTTAAGAATGAGCTTTTATAGTGATGTAGTTCCATTCATTCATATTTTTATTCTATCAAGTGCAATGTTTTCTTGTTATTTCTTAATATTTTATCATACACTTTTTTTTGTCCTCGCATCAATTTATGGACAGGTGTATACCAGGCTTGTGCTAGCTTTTCAAATCATTGACCCCTTGACCATAAAATCCTTGGGGTCAAACCTGGTTTTGAAGGGGCAAAAAAGAGCAGAACATTAAAACTTATCAATCTTTAAAGTAATCTATATACATGTAGCTGAAACAACATACAGTAAACAACAAAGTGTAGACACACTTTATTGTGTATGTTGTATCATTTAGATAGATAGTTAGTAATTTTATGTAGAGAACAATTGATCTATATAATCTTTTATATTGCTTAGGTTGCACCACTGGAAATTTTTGAGGGTCAAAATAGGATTTTTGGGAGTCAAAGCCCTTGATTAAAGGTCAAACATGAGCTATGATATATGTATTAATTCTGTCTGTTTGTCTCCCAATAACTTTTAGAATCTTTCTATGTCTTACATGTATTGCTTTTGCAAAGGCCTTTTAAGTAAGCCCCATTTCAAAGTCATCAGTCAAGGTCATTTTTCAAGGTCAAATATGTTGAATCTTCTGAAAAAGTGACTGAGGCATTGGTTTTAAACAAGCACATCTGTTTGTTTTGGTTTGTTTTCAAAATATTTGATAGTTCAAATTGAAATGGAGAAACTGTTTGTTACAAACTTTTCTTTCTTCAACAATATTTTCTTAAAAACACTAGAATGTAAAGTCTATGGTTGAATATTATCATGTTTGTATAAGCAAAAGTGTGTACTGCACTTAAACTCAAAATTCGAGTAATTTCTTTATTAAATACAATGTATGGGGGTTGATCAATAAATACATGGACAGATTGAATTTTTATGTGATAAACCATTACATATTTCCAATTTTGACCAAAAAAAAAAAAAAAACAAATATAGATTGGATATTAATGAGGGCAATTTTTTAAAAAAACAACAACAGCATATATGAATGAAGAAGATAGAGTTACAATTAAATCATTGTGAAATTGAAATTCTCAATACAAACCATTCCAATCACTCACTCAAACCATTCAAAAATGTTCCAAGGTCACTAAAAATTATAAGATCAACAACCACATTTAAGATGAAAATCGATAGATAAACCCAACAATTTCACTAACATAATTGAACTTTTGAAGCGTATGTATGAACCTGTATGTAAATTGTATTAAAGGGAGGTAATTAATATTGCTCATTTTGTTTATCCTGAACAAAATTAGTGATATCAGATAACCTCCCATGAATTTTACTCAAACGTTGCTCCACACACTCATTCTGAATTCATTCCAAAATCATGTCATGTCATCTTGTCAATTTCACAATGTTATTTACTGTACCATAGCTACATTTGGTAGACAGGACCGCTGCAATTTCTCATCAAAATTTTATTATTTTAAAATATTCTATTTTGATCAAAACATTTTGCTTTTTTGTTTTTTTGTTTTTGAAAAAAAGCTTGAAACAAAAGAAATTACCTCTTTGATAAGCTACAGATTTTCGTTAAGTAACTTCCAAAGAAAACGGACTATAGTATAATATAGTATAGTATATAGTGTTTAGGAAGTGATGAAGTGCAAACCAGAGGCGCTCCAAGATTCATATTTATATAGGGTGTCCACACATTTATTGATCGACCCCTGTAGAATGTACTAACGAAAGTTTAAAACAATCTCTTCTAAAGGGTCTCATACACAAATTAAATGTTGGTGCTACTTTATGAACTTATTAGCATTAAATAGTACAAAATGTTCAAATCTACCAGTCTATTATTTCTGTTATTGCCCAACCCTTTTCCAAAGCCTATATAGGGCGCAGAATGGTATTGTTTTGAAATCGCCTCTCAAACTGTCTGTCTGTCTGTCCGTCTGAACAACAGTCTGTTTATGGCTGTAAATCAATTACAATGTACTATACAGTCTATACAGCCTGCAATTTCACGATGTTATTAAGTGTACTCATACACAGAAAAATACAGGGATCACAATGAAGAATTTTCTTGAGTGTCGAGATTTAACCATGATTATGATTAGTTAGAATTTTGTCTCGAACACATTGCCAAAGTTGTTTGGACAATTGAACTAATCTGGCTATGTCAATATAGTCTAAAATTGTTCTGTGCTGACTACCTAAGCTTTGTATTCAAAGGTATTTGTTGTACACAGAATAAACCATATCCTACTGCATTTAATTTTGTTGTTCAAAACAATTTTTAAATTTGGGAGCTTTTCAACCAGTCTAACGCATCTTTGTGCTTCCTTTCGGAGAAGAGGGGGAGGCTCAATCTTGAGGTTCTGGGTTTCGATCCCCGACAGCGGAACTCAACTTTAAGAGTACATGTATTTGTCTCTCACCAAAGGGTTGATAATCGGAGACATATGTGTGATAGCAGCGGGAGGCTAGGAAAGGATGTGATGGTTGTACTGAAGGAAATTCCAGGAATCCATCGCTAGGTGCTCCAGGCGCCGCTGTTAAACTAAAAGAAAATGTTGAAAGTAGTGATAAACTCCATTTAATCAATCGATCGATCGAAGAAGAGGGGGTATATTTCTTTGCTCTAGTTGGTCGGCCTGTTCGTTGGTAGACCTTTCTTTGTCTGAAGCAAATCTAAAAAAGTATGCAATATAGAATCATGAAACTTCACAGGTAGATAGATCTCATTGAGAAGAAGTGCAAGGCACAAGAACTGCCCTTTGTTGATTGACAAAAATAGGCCATTGACCTGCTCTTACGGGGGGGGGGCATAAATGTGTTACACACATTTTACATGTCTTGTTTTCTAATTATAATTAAGCTGAAAGGGGGATTCTTGGTTGATTTCAATCGGCGCATCCGTGCCGACCGATCTTAGTCTAGACTGTAAGTCAAAGATTTGTGTACAGCAGGAAAATGTCGAGAACGGCGAGAGAAGAGGTTTTAAATCTTTGTTTTAAAAAAATGAAATTCAGCCCGATCATTTTGGTTTGCCCGTATCATGGTATTTCCCCCCCCCCCCTACTTTATGTCGAAACCTATGATTTTGGAACACATAAGAATCAATTAACATTAATGCATTTTTCGATTGTTGAAAGAAATTTCTAGTCGGAATTAACACGTAAGAATAAATTAATTAATACTATTTTCAAAATGTCGAATCTGAAACTATCTTTGATGCACGCAATAAAATTCGGATCAGCATATGTTGATGCACAGACTGATCCGAGTCTTGACGTTGCGCCCACATGATATTGGTGGGAAAGTCACGAATATGCTTATTTCGAGCTAACGATTTGATGTTTCAGATAGATTAAAGATCAAAGATCCATTAAGGTCCTAGATTGTTGCGCGACAAAGGCGCTTGCCTGTGACTAAGAGGTTGCGTGATCTAGTCCTTACATCACCAGGATACAGTAAACAACATCGTGAAATTTTCAAGATGAATGATTTCGAATGAAAGTGAACGAGTGTGAGAAGCGAATTTTGTGTAACATTCAAGGGAGGTTAACCCCTTAAATAAAATATGCGTAATTTCTATTTGTGTGTCTTCATTGTACAATCAGACACTTTAGAATTCACTATCCACAATAAAAAAAAATGGATCATTTGATCGGTTTGAATATAATTTTATCGTCGTGACCGCTTTCGAAACGATCTCTAATATTTTTTTAGCGTTTTTGATCGATTTGATTGACTGTTTGGAATGAGTGAATAGAGCACTGAGAGAGTTAGAATGGTACCGATCTGAATGATTGTCATTGTCATATCACGATGTTTTTTAACTGTATGCTATTGTTATAATTACCATTCATAGCCGGCCTCTAGTAAAACCGACTGTTAAAATAGGATGCAGTGGATTGAAGCCAGGGACGTGAACATGTGGACTGAACGTTTTACAGCGGCTTAAGCCTCGTTTACATTTGGCCTACGGAGCCCGTACGGCGCCCGTATCTCGCCGTAAGCATAAAATCGTGCGGTGCCCGTGCGGTGACATACGGTGTCCGTGCGATCATCGCACGGTCTTACGGGCACCGCAGACACCTGCGATCTCTTTAAAAAAAAATGTTATACACATCTTTAAAAATCGCAAGCCCGTAGCCTTGTGCGGACACCGCACGGTCGCCACAAGGACATCGCACGGAAGCCTTGCGATGATCGCGCGGAAATCGTACGATATCTTAACTATCAAACATCCAAAATAAAACCCGTAGAATCGTGCGATGACCGCACGGCATCCTCTCGATATCCGTACGGAGCCCGTACGATCTCCGCACGGGAATCTAAGGATTACCCTGCGATATCGCACGGGACCCGTACGGTCTCCTTAAGGTATGTTCCCCCCAAATATTTTTAGAAATCGCACGGTCACCGTGCGGCATTGTGAACACAAACGCCGCAGACCGTAGCTGTCTGCGATGTCAAAAAAAATCGTAAGAAAAATCGCAGGCTGCGATATCGTACGGCGGCCGTGGCAAATGTAAACTAGGCTTTACTATGCTAAATGCTTATTAAATCCACCCTTTACTTTGGTGGCCACGGCAACTTTAAAGGGGAAAATATGCAAATCTATAAAAGAGTTCTTCCCTGTAACCAGGAGGTATTCAACTTTCATATTTGGTATGTAACATTATCTACTGGACCTTATCAAGATTATTATATCATGTCTTTGCTTCGTATTTGGGCTTCGCCCAGCCTCATTCCATTTTACTTCAAAATGAAGAAGAAAGTCTTGGAAGATCTTCTCTGAAACCAGAAGGCAGACAGTTTCATTATTTTGCGTGTGGTATTATATTATGATATTGTATGTCTTATCATGCCTCTCTTGCGAAATTTGGGCTCTGCTCTGGCAAATCTCTTGTTTTATTGAAACGTGTATTTTATAAAAGGAAATATGTTAAAATCTTCTTTAAAAATAGAAAGCATACAGCCTAAATATTTCGTTTGCAGCTTTATTAAGTTGACTTAACCAGATTAGTGTATATTTTACTAATATGGCCGTATAGTTTGGCTCAACCCATGTGCCTTCCTTTCTCCAAAGAAACAGAGTTGAGAATCTTTCAACGAGCATCTTCCTTGAAAAAGGTCTAGGGCATCGATTTTGATTACCAATTATCTCCTTGTGAAATCTGCCAATCTTTATCATTGTGACGTCACACAGGGGGCAAAGAAACTCGTGTTAGCGATTTAGGACCGTCATTGTTTGTTTGAAATACACGTATAGCGGGCGCATATGAACTTGAACCTGACCTTTATGCAGAATAAATAATAAGGTCCATGAATGCAATTCCGAAGATACTTCGGCACGTGACGATCAAGCATGGAAATTCCGTTATACTGTACAAATTACAGGTATGCGTGGATTTACTAGTTTAACCTATAAACACGGCGCTAGTCATGGAGCAGACGATTCAATTTCAAAAACAATTGTTCCTTTTTGCGTGCTACCAAGAGAGGGGTTTTAATTTTATTTCTATCCAAAAAATATACATTGAATTTAAAGAAATTTTAAAATTTGTACTTTTCTCACCCGCATCTAAAGAATATCAAATAGGAGACTCAATTTGTTTATTGATTCACTAGTTCATGGGGGTAACCAAATTTCGCCGTTACAGCGAAAAGCATGGGCGATAACGGGTTAACAGAGCTAACACGTGCACTCCAACTTAACGATTGAATTCCGCGGTTAAATCGTATTTTGCCGAAGGAAATCTTCTGGTAATTAATTTATTTAAATCACAAAGGCCAGGTTCAGGTCATTATGCTTCGACTCATCTTGTCGAACCAAGGGTTACGAACGTTTAACTTATCTTACGTATTCAAGAAGATCTTATCGATTCGATACCCCTTGACCCGTGAAGATGGCTTCCACTATACTTACTCTAAACATCATCGTGATATTCGTTGTTTTCTTATACTATAATAAGTAAACAATGGTATAGTCCAACCGGGGTATTCGAAAACGCGGGAAAATGTGGTATAGCCATTAGTGGGGGTGGACTGAACTGAAATTTAAAGACCTGGTTTAAGCCTTCTTTATTTGACCCCCCCCCCCCACCCCCCCCCCCCCCAAACGAGATATGCAATTAACCACCCATTGTTATCTTAATGGTTTTATGGTCCTTATCTTAATCTCTTAATCACCTTGTATACTCTATGTAGAGATACACATACTGAGGCTGTCAGGCATATATTGATTTTTACTTATAGAGAAAAGTATTTACTTAATAATTGGTTAAATCATTTTGAAGAAATAAATATCTTATTTATCATTTAGATAATTATTTTTATCTTTTTTCCGCAATTTCTAACTTGGCAAGAAAAGAAAAGTGATGCATCTTTAACTTTCAATCTTCGTCAAAAAACACTGTTAAAAGATGCAGCAATTTTGTTTTTATAAAACTAATTATTCAACCATCAAATAGCTGTAGCTATGATGTTAAGAAAACTCTTAAATGAAATTGCTTAGAATAATTCAAAAGGGATAATTGATGTCCTCCTTTTGCCGCAATGTTTCGATTGTACTGCAAGATTTTATGGGTTATAACATATTTTGATGGAGATAAAAATATTTTACCAAAATATTTTCTTTGAAATAAATTCTTTCTTTACATTGCTACAAGTTCAAACTTTTTATATATATAAATTCTTACCTTCAATTGTTCTAGAACATTTCATCACTTTTTGTTTTTTCTTAATTTGCAGATCTTATTTCATCAGTTTTGATAAGTCGAAATTAATAAAGCTTTAAAGACCTTAGTAAATCATGGTCTGTGTTTCAAGAATAAATAAATATACTATTTTTTCACTTTTTTTCAAATCAATTAATGAGATAATGATGAAAAATAAAAGTCAATGTCATGTGTAGAATATAAAGGCTGAGATAAAGGTACTTAATTACACATATATACTGATAGAATAAAGTAACTCATTACGAAAACACAATTTTCTTCCTATCGAAATTCAATGCTTTTTGTCGTTTCAAGTTTAGTTTCTTCATGATGAAATCGGATTCTAAAGCATGTTACTTTTACGCTGTGACACATGACTTTTACAGATGTAATTAAAAGGATGGTTATAATACCGTTAGTTATGCATTTCTTTGATCTTTTCAGTATAGTTAGAGACCGTGACAGCAAAAAAACCATTGGTCCCAATTTATTTATATTAACTCGTCGAAAGTATGTTTGTAAACATTCGAATAGCATGGTTAACCTATAGCTTGTCAGAAAAGTCTCTCCTTTGGACGATGCAAACCCAGCCCTCGTTCAGGATCACAAAGGGTGTAGACAGTTTCCAAATTGTATCCCGCTATGCACGCAGGTGCATGTGCAAAGCGGGGTAAAATGGGAAAACTGTTTGCACCGTTTTGTGATCCTGAACGCAGGACAGGAGAAGTATTTAAGAATTTAGTATTTTCCAGTCTCTTATCAGCATTTGTTCAGCAATGAGAACTTTCTGATGTACAGTAAGCAACACCGTGAAATTGACAAGGTGAGCGATTTTAGAATCAATTAGCAACGACATTGAATAATTGTGTGAAGCGAGTTTGTTTTGAATGACTCTCAAGTTTGTTTTGAATGACTCTCAAGGAAGGTAAAACAATAGCGCTAATTTCGTCCAATTTGGACGAAATTACCAGTATTACCCCCTTAAAAAATTGACATATTTTCCTGTACGCGTGTATCTTTTGGGGCTTGTCAGACGCTTTGAAATCCACATTTGATAATAGAATTGTGCATTGATTTTATGTACTTGAATGAAACGCCGTTCGTAATTAACCGTTTTGAAGCGTTTTTAAAGGATTTTGAGGCGTTTTTGACTGGTTTGAGTGCGTGTTTGGAATGTGTGAATGGAACGCAGAGTAAGTAATTTTCAGTAGTTTTGATCGAGATGAGCGTCAATTTCATAAAGGTTAGCCTCAATGAAATCTGACTTTATCAACGTCATAATAGGGCAAGTTATCCTCGAAACTCTATGGTTAAAATTTATCTTTCTTGTAGATCCTCTTTGTTGAGAATTTCGTGTTCGCAATAAATTTATTTTGCGTGCGTGTTTGGTAGACTGTCGATATATCGATCCCTAATCGATCGATTTCTTGCGGACTGAAAATTTCGAGTTCACTCCGAGTCCGCGATATCTCCTCAGATTTCTTCATATCGACACAATCTTCGTCTCGTTGGTTCAGATAAACCATGGATGAGCTGTTTTTGAACTTGCCCGATCGATACATGAACCGAGGAATAAGAAGGCCTTTCCGCTTTGTTCTGTATATGGCTGCTATGTTCAAATCTTGCCATTTTTTCGTATTCTTAGAATCAGCCACAGACCTGTAGAAGCAATGATGGACATTCATATTTTCTATTCATACTTAAAAAATGACAAAGTTTTGCTGCAAAGACGATGGTTTAACTGAAATGTGTGCAAAATGATGTATAAAGAAAAAAGTGAACATAAACCCACGCATACGTACATGTATATGGAACGCCACAACTGTCATATGTTTTGAACAGTAGTGTTAATATGCCCATTATCTGTATTAAAATGTCTAAATCAAGTGTAATTATACTCAAATGTAGTGTTGATTTGTCCAACCTATATGATATAATGTCAAAAGGAAGTCTGGTTATATGCAATATGAGAATTGACTTGTCTAAACGAAAACTTATCATCCCAAAAGGTACGTTGACTATGGCAACATTTTATGCTGACCTGTCTTAACATTATCTGATTGTGTCAAACGGTGGTGTCGTTAAGTCAAAGCATGTTGTTGACTTGTCTAAGAATTACATTATTATTTGAAAACGTAGTGTAATTACATCTAAATAATGTGTTGGCTTGCCATAGCACCATCATATTATGGTGACTGGTTAATGCATTACGTTAGTATGTCAAAAGGAAGCATTGATATGTCCAAATAACACAATGCTATATTCAAACATGGTCTTATTATGTTAGAGGGTAATGTGGTTCTGTCGAAACAATATTTTGACTTGTAAGAACATGGGCTTATTATGTCCATATGTAGTGTCATTATGTTCAAGAAATGTGCTTACTTGCGTAAAAACGAGTTATTATGCAAATAGTAAGATTGATTATGTTCAAAAATAGCGTTAATTTGTCCACGTTTTATCTTATTCTGTTCAAAGGAAGTGTGGTCATGCCCACATATCGTGTTGACTTGTCTATATAGTATGTTATCATGTCGAATTGTAGTGTGATTAAGTCAAAACGTAGCGTTGACTGGTTAATGCATTACGTTAGTATGTCAAAAGGAAGCATTGATATGTCCAAATAACACAATGCTATATTCAAACATGGTCTTATTATGTTAGAGGGTAATGTGGTTCTGTCAAAACAATATGTTGACTTGTATGAACACGGGCTTATTATGTCCAAATGCAGTGTCATTATGTTCAAGAAATGTGCTTACTTGGGTAAAAACGAGTTATTATGCAAATAGTAAAATTGATTATGTTCAAAAATAGCGTTAATTTGTCAACGTTTTATCTTATTTTGTTCAAAGGAAGTGTAGTCATGCCCGAATATCGTGTTGACTTGTCTATGCAGTATGTTTTCATGTCGAATGGTAGTGTGATTAAGTCTAATCGTAGCGTTGACTGGTTAATGCAACACGTTAGTATGTCAAAAGGAAGCATTGATATGTCCAAATAACACAATGCTATATTCAAACATGGTCTTATTATGTTAGAGGGTAATGTGGTTCTGTCAAAACAATATGATGACTTGTAAGAACATGGGCTTATTATGTCCATATGTAGTGTCATTATGTTCAAGAAATGTGCTTACTTGCGTAAAAACGAGTTATTATACAAATAGTAAAATTGATTATGTTCAAAAATGGCGTTAATTTATCCACGTTTTATCTTATTCTGTTCAAAGAAAGTGTGGTCATGCCCGAATATCGTGTTGACTTGTCTATCCAGTATGTTATCATGTCGAATTGTAGTGTGATTAAGTGAAAACTTAGCGTTGACTGGTTAATGCATTACTCTAGTATGTCAAAAGGAAGCATTGATATGTCCAAATAACACTTTGTTATATTCAAAAATGATCTTATTATGATCGAGGGTAATGTGGTTCTGTCAAAACAATATGTTGACTTTTAAGAGCATGGACTCATTATGTCTAAAGGTAGTGTCATTATGTTCGAGAAATGTGTTCTCTTGTGTAAAACCGAGTTATCAACTTAAGAGTAGGATTTATTATGTTAAAATATTGCTTATATTTGTCAACGTTTTATCTTATTCTTTTCAAAGGAAGTGTAGTCATGCCCAAATATCGTGTTGACTTGTCTATGCAGTATGTTATCATGTCGAATTGTAGTGTCATTTTGTCAAAACGTAGCGTTAACTGGTCAATGAATTTGTTTAGTATGTCAAAAGAAAGCATTGTTATGCCCAAATAACGCAATGCTATATTCAAACATGGTCTTATTATATAAGATGGAAATGTTGTTCTGTCAAAACAATATGTTGACTTGTCAGAACATGGGCTTATTATGTCCACAGGTAGTGTTATTATGTTAAAGAAATGTGTTAACTTGGGTAAAATCGAGTTATCATGCGAACAGTAGGCTTGGTTTTGTTCAAATATTGTGTTGATTTTTCTATGCATTTACTCATTTTGTTAAAAGGAAGTGTACTCATGGCCAAACACCGTGTCGACTTGTCTCTACAGTATGTTTTCATGTCGAATTGAAGTGTGATTAAGTCTAAACGTAGCGTTGAATGGTCAATGCATTGCCTAATTATATCAAAAGGAAGCATTGTTGTGCCCAGAACATGGGCTTATTATGTCCTAAGGTAGTATCATGGTGTTCAAGAAATGTGTTCTTTTGTGTAAAAGCGAGTTATCATGCGAAAAGTACGATTGATTTTGTTAAAATATTGCGTTAATTTGTCGCTTCGTTTTGACTTAATCACACTACAATTCGACATGATAATATACTGTAAAGACAAGTCAATACGACAGTTTGGCATAACAACACTTCTTTTGAACACAATAAGGTAATACATAGACAAATTAACGCAATAATTGAACTAAACCAAGCTGACTCTTTGCATGATATCTTGTATTTTATCCAAATTAGCACATTACTTGAACATCGCGACACTTTCCTTGGACATGATTACTCCATGTTTTGACAAGTCAACATATTGTTTTGACAGAACAACATTACCATCTTCATAAAAAGATAATGTTTAAATATATACACGTGTAATTTTGGCATAATAACGCTCCCTTTTGACACAATCAGGTAATACATTGACCAGTCAAGGCTAAGTTATGACTTAATTACACTTCAATTCGACATGATAACATATTGTATAGACAAGTCAACACAATATTTGGGCATGACCATACTTCCTTTGAACAAAATAACTTTATACGTACACAAATTAACGCAATATTTGAACAAAATCAATCTTACTCTTCGCATGATAACTAGTTTTTTAGACACATAAGCACATTTCTTGAACATAATGACACTACATTTTGACATAATAAGCCCATGTTCTGACAAGTCAACATATTGGTTTTGACATAACCACATTACCTTCTAACATAATAAGACCGTGTTTGAATATAGCATTGCGTTATTTGGACATAACAATGCTTCCTTTTGACCTACTAAAGTAATGCATTGACCAGTCAACGATTCGTTTTGACTAAATCACACTACAATTCGATATGATAACATACTGTATAGACAAGTTAACACGATGTTTGGCCATGACTTCACTTCCTTTGAACAAAATAAGTTATTGCATAGAAAATCAACACAATATTTGAACGAACTCAAGCCTACTCTTTGCATGATAACTCGATTTCGCCAAAGTTAACACATTTCTTTAACATAATGATACTGCCTTTGGACATAATAAGCCCGTGTTCTGACAAGTCAACATATTGTTTTGACAGAACAACATTTCCTTCTTATATAATAAGACCATGTTTTAATATAGCATTGCCTTATTTGGGCATAACAATGCTTTGTTTTGACATACTTAAGTAATTCATTGACCAGTCATATATATCAAAAAGAATTGATACCAGGAAAACGAACACCAAACCCCCTCTTAACACATCCTGTATCCACAGCAAAAAAGGGGAATTTTTAGATAAGGAAGAAAAAAATAAATTGCAGCAAACTTTTTACTTCTGTGAGGGTTATGTTATTACAAGTAGGGGACGACATCCTAATTAGTAATAGCATAAAAAGATTGGGATCATTTTACAGTGTTAATGAGTCACACAAGTAACCTTTCTACCAGGGTATAGGAATCAAGAGGGCAATATCCCCATTATCTAAGAAATCTATAGACATTGATTCTTGACAACCTTATTGGTAAAAAATGCAGTCTTGACAGTTTTATAAGCACCGGCCTCTTGGCTTGACCCAAAGGTTCTGAGTTCCATTCCTGGAACAGCTATTGATCTTGCTTCTTTCATTGGCCCACACATTTGGCACAAGTACTGGTGAATTTTCCAGGAAGCAGAATCGAGTGGTATTAATATAAGTTGTAAGAACTTGTTTCCCTATCAACATAAAATGAATAGGTTTAAACCAATACAAGTGCTTTCAAATTTTGCGCTCAACATCTCTCTGTTTACTTTAAACTTTTATCCCCTGCCTGAAGGTAAGGGATGTTACCTTGGTGTTATCAATCCCTCTTTCTAGAGAAAGTATGAGTTTGTCTACAGCATTTCTTACACATTAATGAAGAGATTTCAAAATGATTTGCACAAATAATTCTTCACTATCACAAAGGTGCATTGAAAAAGAGCAAATGTGAATGCTTGAAGTTTAAGTTAATTGTTCAAGGTTGAAATATGAGCTGATCAAGTGCATTTCTCCTAATTTTATAAATGAATTTAAAATAATTTTACAGAAATTGTAATAGTATCTTTAGATGTACAGTGCAAAAGAAATATTGCAACAGCTTTACATTCTATCGACATTGCATTTGAAGGTCAAAGGTGAAATAAGCCTTTCTGGTGCATTTCTCCTATAATGATGGATGAATTTGGCACAAATGTGCTCCTTTATTTTAAAGATGAGGTGCACTATCAAGGATTTCTTTAGTGACAGATGCAGAGAGGGTTAGGATCGTTTGAACACTTGCCTTTTGTAGCCTTATCTTTTCATTTTTGTCACAGATATTTAATTTGATTTGGCAAATAATACTAAAAAAATCTACAATTAGTAAGTTTGAGCCCTCTGCGCAGAAGGGCTCATATAAGTTTATTCCAGCACAATTTAATTTGGGCTGTTTACTCTTTTCTTATTTAACGCTATATTCCTCTTTTGGTAAGAGGTACAAACAAAGCTCAATCTTAATATGATAATGTGATAAACTACCACCTGATCTAAGTCTATACTATCTATACCACTTATCCTGTATGTCCCTTTCAAAGCAGATTTATCTATAGATGGATCTTTTTGTAATTGTTATTTTTGTTGTCGTTGTTAAATAATTACTTTCAACCATTTTATTTTGATACATTAAGCCATGGTCATCAGTCATGACCAAGGTCACTCATTTTTAACATGAACATTTAACTTTTACTTTACTTTCTGTATCAAGCACTTGTCAGGGAGCATAATGGCTCTTGTTATAAATTGGTTAGGCTAGAAATGTAGAAATCTTGGGAAGCTCATTTGATATAACATTACAGAAAAATTTGTTGACTACTTCAATAATTAGTCAATTCATTTCTAAAGGAAATCAGCAAGATAAAAATTATCTCAAGGGATTGATGTTTCCTTCTATTCACTTCTAAAGTAAAGTCTTGGTCTAGTCTTGATCTTGAAATCCATCTTCAAAAAATAAATTTTAATTCTTGTTATTTCTTGTTATCATAAATCTCTTTGCAGGTTAATAGATATATTCTGACTGTGTGTTTGATATAGTGTGTCAAAAGTCAAAGATTAATAGTGAAAGGTGAGTCTACCCACAAATACCAAAAAATTAAAATACCAAAGTGTATAAAAATATAGCTTAATTACTTAAATTTTACAATTACAAATTGTCAATATTCCATCTTACATGGCAATGCAAGCAGTTGCCACATCTAGACGAGCAACTTGATTGTGAAAAAGCTTAATTTGTAAAATGGCATAACATTTGCTCTTGTGATGGTGAACACATGCTACGTTTCAAGTAACTATCATAAACAAAAGGACAATGATGATCCTATATAAAGTATGGGAGTATGCTGGCTCCATGTTTTAAAAGCTTAGTGTTTTTTTTTACTAAGATTTATATGGAGTTCTTATTTTAGGACTATGATTGATATTATCTAAATTACTTTGAACCATTTTGGTAATGAATGCATAGACAAGCAACAATAAAAAACTCTATAAACTATATGTCTAAAAGCTTCTGAGCATAAGCATACATCATGTACATGTATTATAACAACTTTAAAGTTTTTATATAGAAAAAAAGACTAAACTCTGCAAGAATTTCTACTCCCAAACCATTAAGCTTAAAACTTTGGTAATTAGCATGATGCATATTTTTAAGACCCTTTCCTATAAAAGAATTAAATTTGAGTGCCAAGTAAAAATTTAGGCCTTTATTTGGAGGTTCTTGGATTGTACATATATAGACAGAAGCGCCTTTTATCCTTTTTCCAAACTATAAGGGTAACATCTTGGAATTTTGACAATAAAATCACCATGTTGCCCTCAGCAAAAACTTTGCTTTATAATTTAATAGTTTTATTTGGATTCATTCCTATAGAGATTGAAAAGGAAATCTTTAAAACATGTGCCCTCCAAAAATGTTAGACATGCTAATTTTACTTTTAACTGGTAGCATTGATTGAAGTTTCTGCCTAAGTGAATTAAATTTCAACCATGAGATCAAAGTAAGTCCTATTATGTGTAGGGTTACATTTTAACCAACAGGTGATAGAAGAAAGGCCCTTTAAAAGGGTCTATGCCTTTAGAAATAATTTCAAAATTTGTAATACAGTGAGAAATTTAGGAAAATCACATCACTCTTGTTGGAGAAAGTAAAACTTAAAATCTATATGCTGCTGGAGACCAATATTTCAAAAATGAGCCCTTCATGTCAAAGTGTGATTGGCATAGCAACAGACCAACAAAAATCTCAACCTTTGCAATCTTGAGAAGCTTTTTGTAATGCTAGCTTTGCTGTAATGTACTAAAATTAATCATTTATTATTCACATCATTGTTGCAATGTTGTGGGACCAATCTCAGACCTATTTTGTTTGTTGTAAGTCTTTAAAGCTGGACAAAGAAAAATTCCTTTGAAAACCTTTTCTCAAATCACAAAGTGTAAGCCATGCAAGTTTTGTATCTTGGCATTGACCATTACACATAATCAAAATATTTTAATGAATAACTATTTTACAATCAACCAAGTTTTAGGTAAACTTGTAATAATGAAGAAAAAATTGTCTCTTGAATCTTTTTGTCTAAAGCTTTCTCTTGCTTTTAAAATGAACATACCTTATTTTTCTCTAACACATTCCTGAGAAATTGAATGACACTTGATCTGCAATCCTAGCCATACATTTGAATTTTTGTCTACAGATTCTTTTACTATTTTATATCATGCTGTTTCTCATTATCATTTTGGAAGTTATGTAGATAGTAAAAGCAAAATCTAATAATATTATATGTATCTATTTCAGATGAATCAAAATGGACAAATCTGTTTAAAAGAGACAATGGACCAACAATTAGATGCTGGATAAGAGGTGAATTTTGTTACTAATGATATTCAAAATGGAAGAAATAGGAAAATAGGTTTAATTGAATGAGACTTCCAAAGCTCTAGTAATAAAATGACAACTATACTTTCTGTGTTAGTCAGTAAATATCGCCCCTGGTATTTACGACTAGTAATTATTGACTGGTCTTAACCTGTCAGAGAAACACTTATCTAGGGTCAAATGTTGGTAAGGTTTTTTTAAATGAACTATATTTTGACTCTCATCTTTAGAAGTTCTACTTTTTATACATTCCAAAACTATGTTTGGGAGATATATTGAACTTTTCGGTCAGTCTGGTCAGCAGAGATGTGCAAGTGATATTTCGGTTTCAATCCATTGACTTTTGACAGAGTTATGGCCCTTTCATGGAAAACAGCCTTTCAAAATAGACAAACCTTGTAGAAGGTATTAGTCTGCTGTGTGACAGTCTAGTCATCTATGTAAATTTGAAAAGCTTATCCACACATTTTTGTACTTGGGCATCATATGATATCAAAAAAGGTTAAGCGATCATGGAAATAGTATTATGAATCCTAAAAAATACCAAAAAGACCAATTCTAAGTGAATTACAGCATTACATTTTTTTTTACTCTTGTTTTTAACTTATTCTGAATAATCATTTCAAATGAAAACTAATACAGGAATTTTATTATTGAATTTGAAAATTTCTGTCCTGAAAATTCAAATGGGAAAAAAATGATACTTATTGTCTTTGCAAAGGGACCATATTTCGACTACAGAAAAATAACTAATTTTAAATAAATACTGATAAATTTGTCTACTTTCAGGTTTTTGGTCGTACGTACAACAGATGTTTCAACCTGTCACTGTCCTTGAGAGATTACAAGTTGAGATTGAGAAATTGAGATGTAATCATCAACAATAGATTGAACTGTAAAATACACATTTAACCCTAGTTATACTGAATTAAGACGCTTTAAAGTCAAAGTGCTCAAAGCATTGAAATGCACTTATTTCGAGGAAATACTTATTATGAAAAAAATAATATTAATAATGCTCTGGAACTGTTCTGGCTACTAAAGGAAAATCAGGCAATGTTAATTTTAGACAGGGGAATTGGGGGGATTCCCTCGACTTTTTAGTTCACCTGAGCACCAAGTGCTCAAGGTGAGCTATTGTTATCGTCCAATGTACGTCGTCAGTCGGTCGTCGTCCGTCATCCACAATTTCTTTAAACATCTTCTCCTCCTAAACCAGTGGGCCAATCTTGATGAAATTTGGCAGGGATGTTTCTTGGGTCAAGCTCTACAGAAGTTGTCCAAATAAATGAAATCTTCCCATAACTTTTCCTGTACCCTTAACAAAAAAGGGTGAAAATAGCAAAATCTGCAAAAATCTTCTTCTCTGAAACCAGATGGCACACAGCTTTCATATTTGGTATGTAGCATCATCTAGTGGACCTCTACCAAGTTTGTTCATATCAAGACCCTAGGGTCATATTTGGGCTCCACCCGGGCACAACCCTTTTTACATAGAATCAAAGAGCAAAATCTTTAAAAATATTCTTCTCTGAAACCACATGGCAGACACCTGTCATATTTGGTATGGAGCATCATCTATTGGGCCTCTACCAAGTTTGTTCATATTAAGACCCTGGGGTCATATTTGGGCTTTGTCAGGGCGCATCTCTTTTAGCTCTTCTGAGCACGAAGGGTAAAAAAAGGAAATCTTCAAAAATCTTCTTCTCTGAAACTAGATGTCAGACAGCTTTGATATTTGGTATGTAGCATCATCTAGTGCACCTCTATCAAGTTTGTACATATTAAAACCATTTGATCATATTTGTCTCCACCCTGGCGCAACCCTTTTTACATAGAATCAAAGAGCGAAATCTTTAAAAATATTCTTCTCTGAAACCACATGGCAGACACCTGTCATATTTAGTATGAAGCATCATCTAGTGGACCTCTACCAAGTTTTTTTTCATATCAAGACCCTGGGATCATATTTGGGCTCCACCTGCATGCATCCCTTTTACCTCATCTGAGCATGATGGGTGAAAATAGGGAAATCTTCTAAAATCTTCTCCGAAACCAGAAGGCAGACAGCTTTCATATTGAGTATATAGCATCATCTAGTGGACCTCTACCAAGTTTGTTCATATCAAGACCCTGAGGCTACATTTGGGCTCCACCCTGGTGCAACCCTTTTTACATAGAATCAAAGAGCAAAAAGGCATATCCTTCTTGCTCTTGGCTGAAAACATTCCATGGTATTGATCTTAGGTAGAAATTATCTCCTTGTTGTCATCTGCATATTTAATTAATGTGATGTCCCAGGGGTCAAAGAGACTCAGGTGAGCGATCTAGGACCATTATGGTCCTCTTGTTTAAACCTCCCCCCCCCATTTTCTGGATTTGTGGGGATTTTTTACTATAACCAAAGAGTGAGAATAACCATATTGCTCCATTGCTCCATTTCATCTATTTTTGCGCTGAAATCCTCCACTTATTGAAATCCTAGAATAAACACTGATCAGGTAGTCTAGACTGAAATCTTGTCCCCTTCCAAAGCAGGAATAGTTTAGGTTCAGCATTTCAAAGGTGAATACAATTTTTTGATCCTGATTGTGACATTAAGACATTATGAAAGGTTTTATGTGATATTCACAATTTCTTTAGACTTGATATGTCTGCTCTACATGTATAGGTTTGTGGCTAAAATACTCTGCTATGTATGGACCAAATCTTATTATGTCCCTTATTGAAAGGGATTGGAGAAAATTGCTTTGCACCTGTCTGTTTGTTACTTATGCCATGTACTTGTATCTTTACATTTTGTACTATTTCCAGCTGTAAAATTAATCAGTCTATTGTTCTTTAGGACAGCACAAGTTAGAGTTTTCATGTATTAATTGTAGGAATTTTCAAATATAATTATTTGATAGCAAGAACACAAAAATATTTAATATTTAAACAGTTACCCTATAATTGGGTCTTTAATTTCTTCAAAAATAGTGTTCTGAGTTCACATATATCTCGGAAGGAGTAGTAGCAATCAGTTTCAAGCTTTGGGTGAAAAACCCTTATTATTTTCTTGTATTCATTTGGACAAAAACCAACAATTTCAATGATATTGTGGGAAAAGAAAATTACTAGGTTTTGTATATTATATTTACAATGTGCATATATCGATATAGTGCCAAAACAAGTCAGATATAAGGTAACAATCAGAACATGAGAAAAAAAGGAAATTACTTTTAATAAAAATTTCATTTCTCTCTATATTTTTTTAAGATTCATCATCTTTTTAAATCATCTGAGCATGGAAAGCTCAAGGTGAGCTAATATAATCCGCCCGTTGTCTGTAATCCGTCTGCCCATCTGACGATCTGTCTGTCTGTTAACAATTACAAAATTTCTTCTCCTCTGAAACTATTGATCAGAATCTGACCAAATTGCACAAATATGATCTTTGGGTGGTATATGGGTGATAACTTTTCAAAATACTTCAAAGATTTTGAATTTGTGTCAAAATGAGGTCAAAAGGTCAAATCTTAAGAAAAGTCTTCTCCACTGAAACTACTACTCAGAATAGGATCAAATTCCATAGATATGATTCTTGAGTCATGCTTTTTCAAAATACTTCAAAGATTTTATATCTGAGTCAAAATGGGGTCAAAAATAGGGTCCAACAAAGGGTCCGAAGGAAAATCTTAAGATAATTTTTAACTTATAAACTATTTTTCAGAATTTAACTAAACAGCATAGACATGAGCTTTCGGTTAAGCACTATCAAAATACCCAAAAGAAAATTGATTCTAGGTTAAACAAAGGGTCTATATAGGGTTAAATGAGGTCAAAAGGTGGAAATCGTATTTTTATTCTAAAGGTCACAATTTTTGCTCAATCTTCTCAAACTTGCCCAGGATGTTTGTCTAGGCCTAAAACCGATCCGTACACATTTCATTTGCAATCCAACTTAGGTCAAGGGAAAATGAATCTTATAGACAAATAGCCATCTCTCTTAAACTTATGTAGGATGTTTGTCTGGTCATAAGGAAGGGCCCTATTGATTTTGGATACTTTCCAAAGTATGTCAACTTCGACTCAAGGGAAAGGAGCCTTAAAGACTATATAGTCACACTTTTCCTTTTTTTTGATATGTAAACCTAGATTTTGACCCTACATGACCCGATAAAAAATTTGTGTTTGATTTTACCATGGCAATCAATAGGAAATGTCAATTAAAAAACTAGGTCTCAAAGGAGCTGTAATTGTTATTTCCTTGTATTTATTGGGCAGATGTATATATAAATAGTGTTGCAAAATATTTAAAGTATTTATCAATATGGTTGCACTGTAAGAATGTAAATTGAAATTAGAACATTTCTGTATAAATGTATTATTTTTTAAAGAAGGCACTTGCTAAAATATTGAAAAAGAGTTTATAATTCACAGTGTAGAAGTAAACATTAATGATTCTGCTGAAATATGGGCCCTTACTTGTGATTTGATTATCTTTTAAGGCAATCTATTTTGATGAGACAGGAGTCAAGGACACGAAAGTGAGTGATATAGGAACACTATGGTCCTCTTGTTGATAATAATAACAACACAAGAAAGGATTTAATAAGGAGATTTTTACACTACAGATCATTATGAGCTCCTTGGCTAGACTAAGGATGCTATTGTCATGGTGTTGAGTCCAATGTTTGTTACTCTTTATGCTCTTGCCTTTGCAAGTAAATTCTTAAGTTCACATATGTTCTTTGAACTCAACCCTTGTAATGACGAATAAAAACCTTTTCAAAATTACTTTAAAACCAAAGTGATGAAAGCACTGTATGCACAAATTGTGTGTCAGTATTTATTAGCTCAACTGGCCCAAGGCCAGCAAGCTATTGTCATGGTGGCGAGTCCGTTGTGCGTGCGTCCGTCTGTCCGTCCGTGCATGCTTAAACTTTTTCTTTTGACATCTTCATCTCCCAAACCAATGGGCGGATTTTCATGAAACTTGGTAGAAATGTTCCTTGGGTGACCCTCTTTTAAAATTGTTAAAGAAATTTTGATTGATCCCGAAATATGGGGGGGGGGGGGGTGTCAGGGCATTTTTTTACTTTGAAATCTTTAAAAATCTTCTCCTCCCAAACCATTTGGCCAATTTCGATGAAACTTGGCATGGATGTTCCTTTGGTGACCCTGACTTAAATTGTTTAAGAAATTTTGATACACCCAAAAATAATGGCTTGGCAGGGCAGGGCTTATTTTGAGCCCAAAATCTTTGAACGACATCTCCTCCTTAACCATTTTCAATGAAACTTTACCAGAATGTTCCTTTGGTGACCCTTTTTAAAAATTGTTCGTGAAATTTTGATTATCCCATAGATATGGGCTAGGCAGGGCGGGGCTTATTTCAGCCCGAAATCTTTGAATAACATCTCCTTCTGAACCACTAGGCCAATTTCAATGAAGCTTTACCAGTATGTTCATTGGGAGACCATACCGAAAAATTGCTCGTAAAATTTTGTTGGCCCATAAATATGGACGTTGTAGGGTAGGGCTTATTTTGAGCATGGTATCTTTGAAAGACATTTCCTACTGAACCTAATGTTTTAATAAGATGGATAAAGGGATGCAGGTTCATGGGGATTAAGTATATTGGTGAAATGTGAGCCATACCCAGTTAATTATTATGAAATAGATCTTAAGAGATTTCAAAGTGTTGTATTTATTCAAAGAAAGCTTTATTTAATGAAAGTCTAAAGATGTTAAAGCCAGTGGAGCGATACAGGCCCTCTTGGGCCTCTTGTTTTCATAATGTAATTCTTAAACCTTTCTGTTTTAAAAAAAGTAAATCAGGCGATATATACTAAGATCATATTGCATTTATGTGCAGTCTGATCTTTATCTATACAACCTGCCACTGTCGGGGTTCAGAATGACAGGGGTTGAACTGACCCTTTAGGGTCGTGTTTCGGACATCCACCATCCTATGTCAACAGCCTCTAAACTTTTTAGGGGCCATATTAACATTTAGGTCTCTTGAACAGAAAGTGCTCAAGTATAGAATTGTCTCGGTCTCCGTCTGTTCAACCGCATATTTGTTTGTTAGTCTTTCTCAATTTCTTCTATGAAAAAAAGACATCATACGGTCGGTTGGTAGTTCGTCCTGATCATATGCTGCTAAGAATGGGTTCAGTAACTTAAAAAAGAAGATAAATGTGCTCTGGCAAAGTTTCGAACTTCTTTAAGCTGGTAAAACAGCCGCCGTCACAGCGCAGTTGGTAGCGCGTCGGGCTTCCATTTACGAGGGTTTTTTAACGAGGGCTTCGATCCCCGTCGGCGGCAATAATCCTCTCCGACAATTTGTCTTCCAACAATGTGTTGACTATCGTAGACCTATGAGGAATACCAGCTGGAGGCTAGAAAAGGTTGTAGGCCCTAATGGTTGTATTGGTGCGTGAAATACCAGGAATCCGTTGTTAGGTGCTCCAGCCGCCACGATATAACTAAATGATTGCTGAAAGCTGCGTAAAACCCCATTCAGTCAAAATAAAATTAAGTTGGCATCAACAAAATCTAGCAATTCCTTTTTCAGAGTCCCGAATTTGACAGATGCATTATGATATACGTAAAATGATAAGCCTTTTAAAACAGTAAAGATGGTTTAATTGGTTTAAACCTATTTATTTTACATCGATCGGAAAACAAGTTCTTACAACTAAGATTAATCCCCCTCGATTCTGCTTCCTGGAAATTCACCAGTACTCGCGCCGAATGTGTGGGCCAATGAAATAACCTAGATCGATAGCCGTTCCCGGGAATCGAACTCAGGACCTTTGGGTCAAAAGGCCGACGCTCAAACTCTAGACCACGGACATCAAAGATGGTTAATTATATATCCACTTGCTATCCTATAAAACTTAGTGACATCTATGGCAACAAATATTTAAACGGTGTAAGATAATAATAAAAAGGAAATCTTTGTGAAATTTCTATTGACCACCTTTTAGGCAAATAAGCCTAATACTTTGTGTGTGGTGAATCCAAATGGCCTTCTACATGAGAAATTTAAAATAATGTACCTTGTGTCACATTCGTTCACCCTTTTTAACATGAAATTTGATCAAGTTTTGAAAAGTTATCTCGGATAAGCGAAATACAGTATGTTTCTCTTGTTCTAGTCGACGAAATATGTCGAAGTGTTTGCTCATTCATTAGGAATTCGTTTCTTAAGCTCAACTTGATACAAAGGGCTTATGCGTAGCTTTTCTGATTCCTGGTGCCAGTCGTGTGATATTACACGTCATAAGTGTTCGACGATTTTATACGCCGACGAAAGTAGACGTATATTGGTACCTTTGTCTTCTTCGACTGTCAGGACATCCGGACGTCTGTCCCTGCCTACGTCCGTACGTTTACATCTTTTGTACGTTAATCCTACAATAATTGACGTATTTTCTTTATGTAAAATTTGGCTGAATTTTCCTAGTCACCAGACCTTGCTCATATTAGCGGGGGAAAGCGATATTCTTCCTCGAAATAATGGTACGGAGTATATTGTGAGTCTAGAATGCCTACTTGTCATCTTCTGCTCCTAATCCATTGGAGTAAGATGAAAAAAAATAGTAGATACATACCTTAGAGGAGATCTACTAGCATTGTTCAAATCTAAAATTCTAACTTTACAGCGGTTGCTACGGCAATAGAAAGGGATTAAAATGGTGACATTTAGAGTAGCCTCTGAAGACCATGGATATAGGAGCCTTTGCGCGATATTTGTACAACAATGTCGTTTGTGCTTCAGGCACATACTTAGAGCAGCTAGATAACTAAACAATGCACAGATAATATTCGGTGTCCGCCTGAACAGGGGTTTGAAAGAACTTATCTATGTACATACAGCATAGCAAAAACTCTGATAAGACTGGGTCCGTGCATAGGCTTTGCTTTGTTTGCTTTGCACACTAGAGAATTCGTAAGAAATGTCAACAATAGCATAATCTAGTGTCGCTTAAATGAATCTCGACCGAATTGGTTCATATGATGACCCCTTCAGTTTTACGTCATCTTTGGCCACACTATAGAGGCTATACTGAACCACAAAAATAAAGCGTCAACGACAAATAATTCTTCTCCGATCGATTTGCTGAAATGATATTATCTTATACCGGCCGAATACTAAGTAAACAAATATGGTAAAATTTGTCTTTAATCACTTGAGTAGAGACTCTAGAATATGATTAGCATATTTTCCGCTCGGGCAACAGATCGAATGCATTGTGCGAAACAAAAGCTTGTCATGAAACGCAGCAAATGAAGGTTGAAACATTACGAAAAACCTTGTACACAATTATCAGATCAAGCCAAGTTTTTGAGTTTGACGGTAGCGCAACTTTGAATTGAGGTGCTCGTGTAATGGTCATATTGAACTGCATGACAATGCGTGATGATCGGATATTTTTTTTCCTTTCTTGGTAATCTTTTTCCATGAAGTAACCCCTTGTAAGCAAGTCAATGTCATTGCCTATTAATCACATCGTATTATGGGTTTTCTTCGAGCATAACGTCTCGTTAAGATATGCAAAGGTCATTTCTCTCAACGTCCAGAATCATTACGAATCGAGCTTATCTGAAACGAGCTTGCCATGAGAAAAAGAGTAATAAAAAACTAATTTTATGCCGGATTAAGGCAGCATGCATAGCGAAGTGATAGCTAGACTGGATGTTACTCTCAGTAAAATGCCGTAATACACATGGCTTACGTTCCTTCAGAGCAATATCGCATATAAACTCTCGCGCTATTGTCTTTTACTGAGTGTTGAAATTGTGTCTGAATTCGAGATTTTGATTTTGGGGGTAAACGTCTCTGTGCATTGGAATTTTTCAATGCGTATGTTTACGGTTTCGTCCGTTTTGTCACGAATCAAGAATTGGTTTATAATTAGTTTGGTATTATCATTTTTCCAAGCTTTAGAATATTGAATAAGTTTTATTTGAAAATAATAGTGATACGTTATTTTTGTTGTTGAGTATATTACAAAGGAACCAAAAAGATAATCTTGTGCATCAACCAGAAATACAAAAGGCATAGAGCGAGTTTGTATTTATCATACTGTTTTTTCGCGCTTTATTGCAGTAATAAACATCAAGAAAAGGACCAGGCCAATGATTTCGGAATTAAATTGAATTAGTGACACCGAGGATTTTTTTTGATACCAAAGGGAGGTGAGAGAGCGTCGCTTATATGGTTAATAACCAACAAAATTAACGACATGCTATTACCTCCCCTTATTAAAATCTACGCACTGTTCTTCAATTTGTGTATTTACGTACCTTTCAAACTATTCGAAATCCACACCATGAAATAAATATGGGATACTTTGATAGATTTGATAAAAATGGGCGACTTCTAGTGATATATATATACACGTAGCCTGCATTTATCGATTAACAAAAAAACAAACAAAAAAAATCCGGATTTTCATTTTTTTGTTGCGTTGTTTTCGAAATTAACAAGCAATATCTAGATTTTTTCCTTCTTCAAAGTATTTCTATTTCTTAACGAAAAAAAGATTAAATTGTCGCTTTGATTTTTAAAACAATGAATGTACACTAGGCCGATATCAATCGCATCTTGATTATGAATGAAATTGTCATACAATTGACTAGTATTGTATCGGTGATAGAAATGGTAAAACGTCCTTAAACTATCGCATTTCAATCCCTGTCATACTTTTTATCAAAAAAATTCATTTAGATATCTATTTGAGTTATGAAAACATTAAGAATTGTTCCCTAGTACAACCATCTATTATCCATATGTCGTCCATTTTGGAAAGCGCTCGCCTTGCTAACTGTTCGCCTGTCGGCCATATTGGAAAACGTTCGCATAGCTAACGGTCCGTTCAGTTTGCTACCGCTAGCTGAAAAACCGTTAGCGGCGAACGCTTTTCGATCCTGAACGCAGGGCTGAACGCAGTGCAGATTTGCATAGGGGTCGAGTCAAAAGTGAACATTTTTTAGTTAGCCGTTTTGTATAAAATCAAATATATTCCGAAAATAAATTTTGCCTGTGTAATTAACATGTTAAGGATACTAAAATGACTTTATACTGTCGTTGTACAAAAAACATTTGACCAGATATTGCTAATAATCTTTATCTATTTTGTGATGAACCCCATACTCCATTATTCACACCAATCAAAATGGACATTTAAAAGAAATCGTATCGATTTTCACGTGGAAAGCCCAGCAAAAAGGTGAGTTATAACGGTACAAATTACGCGAGATTTAAGTTTAAACCGACGTGACCGTTAATATGCTAAGTAGCATGTCCAAATAAGGATTTGGAATTAAAGTCATTTAAAACCACGTTTTATGTTTACATTTTCGATTAGCTCAGTTGATAGAGCACCGGACTTCAAAACCATTGAAGTTCCACCGCGTGGGTTCGATTCCCGGGCTGGTACGCTAAAAAACTAATTGTCTTTCGGATGAAACGTTAAACCGAGGTCTCGTGAGACGATGCTTTACACCGAACACGTTAAAGACTATAATTCTTTATTCCTCCAAATATGAAGATAGCATAGTGAAAAATACAAAACTTATATACAAACATATAAAGTGAGGATGAACATGAACAAGTGAAGAGGTGAGAGACACATACAAATACACACAAACATATAAATTGTAAGAAATAGACAAAATAGCAATTTATCAATATATTTCACTAATTTGTGCGTGAAATGATAGTTACGAGAATCAGAATTTCAGTGTATTCAACGTTTAGACAATAAACAAATGATACATGTATCATACATGTATTATTGTTCATTAAGAAATATATGCATAAATGCAAGACACAGTGAAATTGATCAATCAACCAGTTGATATGGCAATTTACTAATTAAGCAATCAATCAGCTTATACATAAGCAATAAATGTACAAATGACTGAATGCACCAGTGAATGAATCTATCAATCTCACAAAACATGTCTACATAGATACAGATAAATTGAATTCGCGTACATCAATTAATCAGGTTATACAAATTAACAGAAAAATACATATACCATATATACATTATACAGAGAAGTACAAACAAAATGCATGAATGAATGAATGAATGCATGAATGAATGAATGAATGAATGAATGAATGAATGAATGAATGAATGAATGAACGAACGGACGGACGAACGAACGAACGAACGAACGAACGAACGAACGAACGAACGAACGAACGAATGAATGAATGAATGAATGAATGAATGAATGAATGAATGAATGAATGAATGAATGAATGAATATCTGCCAGAGTTGATTCGAATCCTTAACGAAATGAAATTGAAGAATTTCGATATATTGGCAGTTTGATTAAGAGTGTATGTATTCCTGTTATGCGAAATACCTTGGCGAAACTAAATTCAAGGCAATAAGTCATAAATATTGTTTAACTACTGCTTTCTAAAGTGTGGCATATAATCATGTTTGTACGTCTATATAATAAATAAAATGAAAGGCGTTTTGTAGTTACAACCAAATACCAGCCAATGCTATTGCAATACGTTTGTAATCAATAATTTCCTCCAGCTGACTCAAAGAATGGCCGAAACAAGACAAAATTTGTATTATTTGTTCATTGAAATGACTTTGCATTAGTTTTTAAATCGTACTGCGAAGCAGTAGATTTATATCTACCGTTTTCCAGAAATCCAGTCTGTTTGACCCAGTACATTTTTACCATTATCTCCTGAGCAATGTGTTCAAACCAAATTATGTGTTTTCAAACACCGAAGAAACGGCCTTTTCAGTCACAATCTACAAACTTTGTTTATACCTTATTTACTTTTCGACAAATAGAGAAGAGGCTAATACAAAATTTGATGTAATTTTCGCTTTTAGTAATTACCAGTTAGTATTTTCACTGTTTATAACAAGATTTTCGATTGAGTAAAGGAGTTGAAACGTACAATAGGTTACCTGTATAATTAATTTGTAGCACTTACAATATTACTGCTCTGAACTTTCTCGAACGGTCATTTACCAGTTGTAGGGCTGACAACCAATCAAATTCTGTTATGATTATCACTCGGTCAAAACCCACGCGTAAATGATGGACATCGTCTGCTCGAAATGTGTCAATTAACTTGTTTGTCATTAGTCAATAGTCGTCTGCACTCAAACAGGGAGCGTGGGAAGTTTACTCTTTTTTTCGCATGTGTTAACAAATAGAAATAATTTTGTAATTTTGAAATATTTGATTTCAATGAGCACTCTGATCACGCTCCAATCCTATTTTCATTAAATTCAAATTTGAGTATGAAGAAAAATTATTCAGCAACAAATAAACCGACAAAAACATACGATAAACTGATATAGGGGTAAGTTCATATCGGACTCGGTTTCGACCCGAGTTAACCGGGTTTCCATCAGAACGGCCTCGGTTTCGACACTAGTGATGTCATTGTAACCTTTCAACCTCGACGCTTCTGATCCTGGGTCAGGCCGGTGTTACTTGGGTTCCAAAATGGCGTCGAGAATAGTGCACAACAATTCGATTACAAAAAAATAAATATTCTCTATTACTTTAAATAACAAATACTTTTTTCTTATTTTATATAGTATTTTGCACGAGTTTATCACATTTCTTAATGGGATAACGATATTTCATGGTAAATTAATTATTGTAGCGGTAAATGAGAAGTTTGTTTACTACCACCAGTGGGTAACTCCGTTCACATGAATGTCTTTTCTGCGCATGCATATTACAGTCAATTTTAGATTATTACATCATCTCACGCGTCTCTCGGGCTGCCATTTGAATTTCCCCTAGGATAGCAGCAAGAGCGATCTATTGTTAGAACAACTCATGAATAATCATAGAGTGCTGCTAGATTTAATCAATTGGTCAGAAACCAAAGATATAAATAGCATAGTTGGCGATTTCACGTGTTTCTTGAGGGAAAATGCATTTACAGTATTTGGAAAAACCCAATGCTTGAAATACAAACATGTTGGTAATCAAAATTGTAAATAGTTTAATGAAAAATGTTTGTTGCTAAACAGGCTTTTAAACTCTATAGAGAGAGGAATAATATTAATAGACAAGCTTTTAGCTTGGCGCGTGCTCATTATAACAACGTAAAAATCTGCGAAGAAATAATTTAGACTAGCAGAGGGCTATCGAATCAGCAAACTTTCAAAATCAGACCCACGAGGTTGGATGAGCTGGCGATGTCCTCGAAAAGATGGATTGTTAAGACAAAAAACTCACAAATTTAAAGATTTTACCAACTATTATTGTCCAAATTTGAGCCCTTTTGATTGGCGAACTATTGCACTATCCCAGCCTCTCAATGATGTACGATTTACAGTGCTGACAGCACTTTGATTTATACCTGTCTCCGTAAAATGTGAAAATGGTTTCAAATAATTTTGAAGTATATTCAGCAGTTTTACAACAGAAGAACATTAAATGTACAACTCTCTGGTCTGTGTAAATATTGCATTTATTACAAGATGCATTGAAACTTTTAAAATGAGTCGTAATCATTTGAACTATAATCGTACAGGTCCGTCTCAAATGCCTATTTTTTCTTGAAATAACCCAAACGGTTGAGGGTTGTAACAAAGAAAACCCTGGATGAAATACTGGATATGCGGCTATTGTGCTATGTTCTAATACTTCTTGTCTGATAGATTCATTATAGAAAGAATTTACTTGTATTCTTATAAGATGATTCCATGTATGTTTGGTAGGAAATATTCCATCGTTAATATAAGTGAAGACCACATTTTTCAGATTGTATTTACCACATAGCTTGATGCATTCGGAGATGAACCCTCTCACTCGAGACGGATTATTATGGCGGGTCTCAGCAATAGTTTCGTCATGTATCCTTGCACTATCCCCCGTCACAACTAAGGGTAAGTTTATATCGGACTCGGTTTCGACCCGAGTTAACCGGGTTTCCATCAGATCGACCTCGGTTTCGACACTAGTGATGTCTTTTTCACCTTTCAACCTTGACGCTTCTGATCCTGGGTCAGGCCGGTGTTACTTGGGTTCCAAAATGTCGTCGAAAACAGTGCACGACAATTCGATTACATAAAACAAATTATCTCTTTTACTTTAAACGACAATTACTTTTTTCTTATTTAATATAGTATTTTGCACGAGTTTATCATATTTCTTAATGGGATAACGATATTACATGGTTAATTAATTATTGTAGCGGTAAATTAGAATTTTGTTTACTACCACCAGTGGGTTACTCCGTTTACATGAATGTACTGTCTGCGCATGTATATTACAGTCAATTTAAGATTATTAAATAATCTCACGCGACTCCCGGGCTGCCATTTGAATTCCCCTAATCGTCTTCTGGGGGCGTCGCTCGTATGGGTATGTGCTACGGTAGCGACGATGAATAAACACAAATTACCCACACATTTTCTTACTATTAAACAGCCTTCTCCACCCCATGTTTAAGAGAGGAAATTACGAAATCGTTAACAATAACAAGATAGACAAAGTCATTATTTTGAAAACATTTTATTCTCAAAAAATAATGATTTTTAGAATGGTGAAATTAAAATATTGCCAAATACAAAACACTTTTGCCAACGTACAATTTATTTTGTGTCATTGATGAAAACGTTAGTCCCTTTAGAAGTCAAACGGACTATACGTGCCTTCATAGGCTACAATTACCATGATTACAAACGGTTTTAAATGTAAAGCATATTTTGAAAAAACGACAAAAAATATCAGTTTATTTAATTTTAAGCAAGCTTTCATAGAAGCCGAGTTCCGGTCATATTAGCCAAGGTATATTCTACAAAGAATACACAAAACTTATAAATCTATGAGTATGTATACGGATACAAAGTAACATTGTTTTGGTAATATTATTTTTTTGCAGACACTTTTATTAAGTGTCATATCTTTGTGTTTTATGTAGAATTTAGTAATGGATGTTTGCTACCAGGTCAATTGATCATAAGACCTTTGTTGCAAATACATGTATTCATTACTAATTTGTACATAAAACACAAAGATCTGACACTAAAGTTTATATATATCAGCTGGCGTCATAGCGCAGTTGGTAGCGCGTCGGACTGTCTCCGAGGTCGGCACTCATTCTTTCCGACTATTTGTCTCTCACCAATGGGTTGATAATCGTAGACCTATGCGAGATAGTCGCTGGAGGCTAGGAGAGGATATGATGGCTGTACTGGTGATAGAAATACCAGGAAACCATTGTTAGGTGCTCCAGCCGCCGCGATATAACTGAAAAAAATGTTGAAAGCGGGGTTAAACCCCATTCAATCAATCAAACTAAAAGTTTATGCATAAAACAATTTTACCGTTTTATCCTCTTCTTCAAGCAAACAAGGGCGATAATCACCAGAATGATCATTACAATTACTGCACCAGCAACTGCAGAAATCACCGTGATGTTGAGGTCGCGACTATTACCAGGCGATGTAGGCGATTGACTGGTAGTTGGTGCGGCTGTTGGTAAGGAGGTGGTTGTACTTGGATCAGCAGCTGAAAAGAAAGATGATATACGTCTACAATCCCAAATAATAACTTCGGGCAGTTTTACTTGAAGTTGGATAAAATATCACATGGGCGTAAGTAGTATTTTAAATTAATTATGATCAAAAAAGGCGAAAAACCCAAAAAATATAGCCATAAGGGTAAAGCTTAATCAAACCGTCGTCAATCCGCACCTTTTGGCGAAAATGGCTGACAGAGAAAGAGGCCCACAGGAATAATCTAATGATTTCAATATTGATGAAAGGTCAATACATCGTAACTGCAGCTTGAAAAAGCTGTGGTTACGGTGCTATGATCATTAATGAGATGGAAATTGCGTGATTTGCATAATGGTAGCTTCGCCCTAGGATCAGATTGTTTGGTGTATTTGCATAGATGTCGATGGAGATTCCTAACATTGTGTGTACCAAAGCAAGCAGCCTGTCCTATTGTGTGTTGAGGTTTAACAATAATCCTATATAAACGCTAGGGCTTCAATTTCAACCAAACATATAGAAAGAGAGAAAGATATGAATTAAAGAGCGTAATTGTGTTAGGAAAAAAATGTTTAAAAAAAATGAAAAATAAAAAAAAAGTTTGGATAAAAAACAAATTGGAGATGGCAAATTAGATTGACAAATAATAAGAAACTAGCGGAGTGGTACCGTTCCTTGATAGATTTCGAAATCTGTGTATCAAGGAAAAGGAACATCGCGTGCACGTGAGCAATCCGACCGCTGTCTTAAATGCATGAATTTTGGTAGAACAGTAATAGCTTACCAAAACAATATCGAGATGTCGACACTATTGTCACCAGTTCGTAAACCACAAACGAGGAGCAATTTTTGGCATTTATGGTAAGATTAACGCTACAGCACTCTGCACCTGCTCTCCCACATATATTGACTGGAGTTATACCTTCGTCTTCTGATGGTAGGCTGTCTGAAAAAGAGGGTGACGCCTGATAAAATATATCGCGAAATTGACAAGTTGAGTGATTTCGAAACTATTTTGGAATGAAATTGAATGAGTGTTTGGAGCAGTGGAGCAGACTTTGGGGAGACAAAACATGATCGATAAAATCTATAATCCCCCCCCCCTTTCTGTAAAATTTACATATTTTCTGATTTTTGTGAACTACTCGTATAATTTCATGCAGCTATGTCTCTTGCTTTAAGAAAAAAAACAGACACTGCAAAAAAAAATTCAATGTAACTTAAGGGACAATAAAAACAGGACAAATAATAATGAATAAATAAGCACTAAATGATTTAAAGATAGCGTGTTTTCATTGTATTTGAGTATATATATATGTAGCCAAACCTTATTTTTGTATTCTTTTTTGGTGGACGTTTACCTTTACCAGTCTTATACTACGTGGGAACAATCCAGTCGGATGGTGATAGCTTTTCAAAAACGAAGCGCCCTCTATCGTTCAATTTACTCTTTTCCAGGACTTGTATCTGTCAGACACCTGAGCATTTTACAAATGGCATTTTACAAGATTTCTATAAAGTTTGTAGATTATTCAAAAACGCTCTTCAAATGAAAGATCAGGTCCCAAAGCTTGACCACTCGAACTAAACTTTCGCGTAAGAATTAAAGTCAATGACAAGGCGGTAGTTTGACTATTGGGTTTTTCCGTGGTCTAAGGGAGATAAAATCTGCATGTAAATGTCTGAACTGGTGGCTCGATTTATGGGGGACAACATGTAGCAAATACCCTTTACTGCGACCTAATTTGATAGCGTGGGACAGATAGAAGCACACGGTATATTTGCATTATGCTATACCCTTAGTTCTTTCACCCTCTATAGCAATTAAACAACCAAATGTGCGTTCGTTAGGGAAGAAGCAAAAATGCCGCTTGGGTATGATTTTTTAAACACGATTTGGAACAATTTTCGAATTGTTGAGTGAAATGTTCGTTTTCCTACTTAGAATCCCTAATATTCCTAAGAAATCTTCACGGAAAATAAGCGCCTTACAAATCAACTTTAAGCAAAAAGCGACACTTAGATTTAGAATCTTCCAATGAATTATCTTTTGTTACGATATCTTGACATCTCTTTGTTAGTCACTCATGCAATAGAAGTTACAGCGAGTGCGAACTTATGCGTTATGATACGAATATAAAATTTGAACGATTGATGTTAACTTTGAAACTGAAGCTGTATTTGCGAGAGATGATATGACCATTAATCAGTGGTGTTTGGTACTTTTTGTGGATTTGTACCTTTTAGTAACTAATTAATCATTAACCTTTTTCATGCTGAATCTTGAATATTACTGCTTTGGCAGGAGGTACAGGTCGTGATCAGACTGCACATATGTATGTACCAACTATTTTTCATTTCTAAATTAGAAATGTTTAAACATTGTATTCGTAAATAAAAACCTACTTCAATAAGTGAAAAAAGTACCTTAAGTACGTTGATTTTCATGCATTTTTAGCATTTTTTATTCAGCTTGTCAAGTGTTATCACAAAAATTAGCAGATTCGTTTGAAAAATGGTTGCGATTAGGCACTAGGAAAAACAGAAAGTGTTTGCTCTTTTCTAAAAAGTACAAATTCCGTCGACAACTTTTTCTTTAGCATTTTTGCTGGTATCCACTTGTTGATGTTGTTAATATTTAGTCTTATTAAAGCTTAAGAAAGATAAAGAAAGTGTTTCTTGGTAAAATTATTTAATTCCCTCTTTGGTTATTTGAACTTTAGTGCATTGACAAGGTTCGAATATTCAAAATCGACTTACATATATCGCCAAAATAATTTTCTTGTGGAAACTTAACACATCGATAGTAATTATCCTCGGCCTCTTGAGTTAAACAAAAATAAACGCACTGACGTCGCGCACGGTGTTGGGTAACATAAACGTACCGTTTAACGTTTTGGCGTAGTTTATATCCAATACAACACTTCAAACAGTTTATTGGAATTTAACTAATGACACGGTGAAACTGAATCGATCCAAAAAGTCTGCTAAGATTAATTATAAGTAATAATAAAGTGTTGAGCTGTTTCACCTTGTCGTTCTCGTTTTTGGACTCTCGTGTAGATGTCTTTACAGATATTGCATCATGGGCAATAGAAAACAAAATATTTTGTGAAATATTTGTGAAATTCCTTATTTTTTAATAATTTTCACGTTCTAATTACTTTTATTTTCAGTCAGTGAATATGCTTTGGTGTCAGGCGTCTGTAATCTATATTTATTTCAGACTGCCGCTAATAATAATGAAATAATATAAAATTTATAAAAAAATAAATACCATAATGGTATGATATTTAAGATAATTTTGAAACTTCGAATTACGAATACAATAAGGTATACATAATCATGTATCAGGAAACGTCACTGTGACATCAAGAAGTGAAACAAATAGAAAACCCAAAAAAAAGTTAAGATAATTACGCCTCGCATACATATTAAGTAGTTTTCGTTTGAACAAATAAGTATGAAAAAATACTTGGAGCATACTGTGTTTCGTTTATTTGTAAAAATATCAGGAAGTGTTTATAACCAAAATTATATATGTGACCCGCCATTAAAAAAAAAGGACGATCTGGGTATTGATTAAAATTCGTATTATGAGCCGTAAACAGAGATTAACGAAATTTGTAGAAATCCTGTAAAATTTGCATTAACATTGAAACTAGCAGAACTTTGGTCCAAACATTTTACATTCATGATACATTTACATGTATTGTTTCCCCTTTCGTCTCGTTCTTTTCACTACAATGCCACCAGAAACGTCCACCTTCAGTACTTTCAGTGCTTTGATTTTTTGTTAAAGTATAATTTTGCTGTGTAAGTTACTTAAAAGTTTTTAGATCTTGTACTATTAAACTCATTACCATTCATCCAGTACTGATAAATAACGCCACATTCCGACGTCTGTGGGCATTCCGTCATTAGCGATCCGTTTATTGTTGGCATATATGGAACCCATCCAGTAGGCTGTGAGGAGGTTAATGGGTTTATTGCAAAATTTAACATGAAGTCTGACTTCATTGTGACATCAGCTAATAACGTGTGACTAGTACATGGATCGCTTTGAGCTGTAAGTTCTGAAACTAGCGAAACATGGTGAATATGTATATAATAAATTAATTGTTTCGGCGCAAGACATGATTATCTTTCATTGGATGAACAACAAAAGCTATGTTTTTGCAATTGGTGTAACCAAGGACAAAAACAAAAGAAAGAGTACCTTTTGTTGTTTTGATATGAAAGGTTTATCGACGTTTCGCGAGAGACAAACGAATGTCGGAGAATGCTACCCGTCTTCCAATTTATCTACGGCACACAACGTAAAATCGACTTCAAAAGTGCAGGACTAAAAAAATTCGATGACAAAATCTTATTTCCTCTCTAGCTTCATTTTTGATATATCAAGTTCAATCTTAATTGATATAACAATTTAAACAGGGATTCGATCTATCATATATGTATCATATAGATTCTAACAAAGACTATTCGAAGATATATTCGTGTATACAATTTCAGCTAATATTTCGACTTTAGCCGAGTTTGTGCGTTACATTTCGAACAATTTCGAGTATGATGATGGACACAGATCGAGCAGCCTGGATAATCGCCCAGTGCAATAATGTTTTCCATCAATTGTGAGCAGAGACTAAAGAACCGTAGCCATCTATTTAGCCTGAGATTCAGGCCCTGTTTCTAGAACTTTGTAACAAGGTAGATAACCAAGTTGAACCCTCCAAAACACGAAATGATCTAACTTCTCTTCAAAGCAACAGGCTGAAATCAGGCTTTCAGAAACTAGACATTAACTCAATATTACATATTTTCAATAATGTAGCTCTATTTTAGAGACGGCCCCCAGTCTTCCATCGATTGAGTAAGTGGTGAAGACTCTGATCAGACTGCGCGTATCAATACGATGATTGGAGTCTTAACGCTGAGGACATTTGGACGTGTTGACAAAGTCACGCACATACTTTAAAATACATTTTTTTAAACTTACCGGTTAAAACCGTAATTAATAAAGCACCAATCCAAATACGAAACATTTTTATTCACAGATTATAATGGCGTGTGTATAAAAACAAAATAAGTAAAAAAGAAAACATTTATTCGCCAGTCGGCGATCAAAACCTCGTTATATATCACAAATCGACGTTATCTGAAAACGTCAAGAATAATTCAATGGATTGAGATAAATTTGTCTTCTATGCAGTATTAACATTCAACCCGTATATATCTGTAAATAAAAGTACTAGTTGTGATAACAAGAAACATTGCATCGTGAATTCCCTTTTTATGTCAAACAGCATCAAATTACCTACTACCCCACCCCTATCCCTAATCTTTCTTTGTCTTACATGTATTGCTTTTGAAAAGGTATTTCAGTAAGCACCATTTCAAAGTCATCATTCAAGGTCATTTTTTCAGGTCAAATATCTTGAAACTTCCGAAAATATTCAGTGACCGAGGCATTGGTCTTAAGCAAGCACATCTGTTTGTTTTGCCTTTTTATCAAAATATTTGACTCTTCCAAATTGAAACGAATAATCTGTTAATTACACATATTTCTTTCTCCCACAATATTATCTTTAAAAAAACCCACTGGAATGTAAAGTCTATGGTAAATGTTATATAAGTAAAAGTATGTATTACAATTAAACCTCAAAACTCGAGTGATTTCTTTACTAAATACAATGTACGAGGGTTGATCAATAAGTACATGGACAAGTTGAATTTTTCTGTCATAAACCATCACATATTTCCAATTTTGGCAAAGAAACCACATACAATCGGTATCAATGAAGGCAATATTATTTTTTTTAAAGAATGATAAAGAAGATGGAGTTACATGTAACAATAATAACATATGGTTAACGGGACTACCGCATAAATTTTGCCTGTGTAATTAACATGTTAAGGATACTAAAATGACTTTATACTGTCGTTGTACAAAAAACATTTGACCAGATATTGCTAATAATCTTTATCTATTTTGTGATGAACCCCATACTCCATTATTCACACCAATCAAAATGGACATTTAAAAGAAATCGTATCGATTTTCACGTGGAAAGCCCAGCAAAAAGGTGAGTTATAACGGTACAAATTACGCGAGATTTAAGTTTAAACCGACGTGACCGTTAATATGCTAAGTAGCATGTCCAAATAAGGATTTGGAATTAAAGTCAATTAAAACCACGTTTTATGTTTACATTTTCGATTAGCTCAGTTGATAGAGCACCGGACTTCAAAACCATTGAAGTTCCACCGCGTGGGTTCGATTCCCGGGCTGGTACGCTAAAAAACTAATTGTCTTTCGGATGAAACGTTAAACCGAGGTCTCGTGAGACGATGCTTTACACCGAACACGTTAAAGACTATAATTCTTTATTCCTCCAAATATGAAGATAGCATAGTGAAAAATACAAAACTTATATACAAACATATAAAGTGAGGATGAACATGAACAAGTGAAGAGGTGAGAGACACATACAAATACACACAAACATATAAATTGTAAGAAATAGACAAAATAGCAATTTATCAATATATTTCACTAATTTGTGCGTGAAATGATAGTTACGAGAATCAGAATTTCAGTGTATTCAACGTTTAGACAATAAACAAATGATACATGTATCATACATGTATTATTGTTCATTAAGAAATATATGCATAAATGCAAGACACAGTGAAATTGATCAATCAACCAGTTGATATGGCAATTTACTAATTAAGCAATCAATCAGCTTATACATAAGCAATAAATGTACAAATGACTGAATGCACCAGTGAATGAATCTATCAATCTCACAAAACATGTCTACATAGATACAGATAAATTGAATTCGCGTACATCAATTAATCAGGTTATACAAATTAACAGAAAAATACATATACCATATAAACATTATACAGAGAAGTAAAAACAAAATGCATGAATGAATGAATGAATGCATGAATGAATGAATGAATGAATGAATGAATGAATGAATGAACGAACGGACGGACGAACGAACGAACGAACGAACGAACGAACGAACGAACGAATGAATGAATGAATGAATGAATGAATGAATGAATGAATGAATGAATGAATGAATATCTGCCAGAGTTGATTCGAATCCTTAACGAAATGAAATTGAAGAATTTCGATATATTGGCAGTTTGATTAAGAGTGTATGTATTCCTGTTATGCGAAATACCTTGGCGAAACTAAATTCAAGGCAATAAGTCATAAATATTGTTTAACTACTGCTTTCTAAAGTGTGGCATATAATCATGTTTGTACGTCTATATAATAAATAAAATGAAAGGCGTTTTGTAGTTACAACCAAATACCAGCCAATGCTATTGCAATACGTTTGTAATCAATAATTTCCTCCAGCTGACTCAAAGAATGGCCGAAACAAGACAAAATTTGTATTATTTGTTCATTGAAATGACTTTGCATTAGTTTTTAAATCGTACTGCGAAGCAGTAGATTTATATCTACCGTTTTCCAGAAATCCAGTCTGTTTGACCCAGTACATTTTTACCATTATCTCCTGAGCAATGTGTTCAAACCAAATTATGTGTTTTCAAACACCGAAGAAACAGCCTTTTCAGTCACAATCTACAAACTTTGTTTATACCTTATTTACTTTTCGACAAATAGAGAAGAGGCTAATACAAAATTTGATGTAATTTTCGCTTTTAGTAATTACCAGTTAGTATTTTCACTGTTTATAACAAGATTTTCGGTTGAGTAAAGGAGTTGAAACGTACAATAGGTTACCTGTATAATTAATTTGTAGCACTTACAATATTACTGCTCTGAACTTTCTCGAACGGTCATTTACCAGTTGTAGGGCTGACAACCAATCAAATTCTGTTATGATTATCACTCGGTCAAAACCCACGCGTAAATGATGGACATCGTCTGCTCGAAATGTGTCAATTAACTTGTTTGTCATTAGTCAATAGTCGTCTGCACTCAAACAGGGAGCGTGGGAAGTTTACTCTTTTTTTCGCATGTGTTAACAAATAGAAATAATTTTGTAATTTTGAAATATTTGATTTCAATGAGCACTCTGATCACGCTCCAATCCTATTTTCATTAAATTCAAATTTGAGTATGAAGAAAAATTATTCAGCAACAAATAAACCGACAAAAACATACGATAAACTGATATAGGGGTAAGTTCATATCGGACTCGGTTTCGACCCGAGTTAACCGGGTTTCCATCAGAACGGCCTCGGTTTCGACACTAGTGATGTCATTGTAACCTTTCAACCTCGACGCTTCTGATCCTGGGTCAGGCCGGTGTTACTTGGGTTCCAAAATGGCGTCGAGAATAGTGCACAACAATTCGATTACAAAAAAATAAATATTCTCTATTACTTTAAATAACAAATACTTTTTTCTTATTTTATATAGTATTTTGCACGAGTTTATCACATTTCTTAATGGGATAACGATATTTCATGGTAAATTAATTATTGTAGCGGTAAATGAGAAGTTTGTTTACTACCACCAGTGGGTAACTCCGTTCACATGAATGTCTTTTCTGCGCATGCATATTACAGTCAATTTTAGATTATTACATCATCTCACGCGTCTCTCGGGCTGCCATTTGAATTTCCCCTAGGATAGCAGCAAGAGCGATCTATTGTTAGAACAACTCATGAATAATCATAGAGTGCTGCTAGATTTAATCAATTGGTCAGAAACCAAAGATATAAATAGCATAGTTGGCGATTTCACGTGTTTCTTGAGGGAAAATGCATTTACAGTATTTGGAAAAACCCAATGCTTGAAATACAAACATGTTGGTAATCAAAATTGTAAATAGTTTAATGAAAAATGTTTGTTGCTAAACAGGCTTTTAAACTCTATAGAGAGAGGAATAATATTAATAGACAAGCTTTTAGCTTGGCGCGTGCTCATTATAACAACGTAAAAATCTGCTAAGAAATAATTTAGACTAGCAGAGGGCTATCGAATCAGCAAACTTTCAAAATCAGACCCACGAGGTTGGATGAGCTGGCGATGTCCTCGAAAAGATGGATTGTTAAGACAAAAAACTCACAAATTTAAAGATTTTACCAACTATTATTGTCCAAATTTGAGCCCTTTTGATTGGCGAACTATTGCACTATCCCAGCCTCTCAATGATGTACGATTTACAGTGCTGACAGCACTTTGATTTATACCTGTCTCCGTAAAATGTGAAAATGGTTTCAAATAATTTTGAAGTATATTCAGCAGTTTTACAACAGAAGAACATTAAATGTACAACTCTCTGGTCTGTGTAAATATTGCATTTATTACAAGATGCATTGAAACTTTTAAAATGAGTCGTAATCATTTGAACTATAATCGTACAGGTCCGTCTCAAATGCCTATTTTTTCTTGAAATAACCCAAACGGTTGAGGGTTGTAACAAAGAAAACCCTGGATGAAATACTGGATATGCGGCTATTGTGCTATGTTCTAATACTTCTTGTCTGATAGATTCATTATAGAAAGAATTTACTTGTATTCTTATAAGATGATTCCATGTATGTTTGGTAGGAAATATTCCATCGTTAATATAAGTGAAGACCACATTTTTCAGATCGTATTTACCACATAGCTTGATGCATTCGGAGATGAACCCTCTCACTCGAGACGGATTATTATGGCGGGTCTCAGCAATAGTTTCGTCATGTATCCTTGCACTATCCCCCGTCACAACTAAGGGTAAGTTTATATCGGACTCGGTTTCGACCCGAGTTAACCGGGTTTCCATCAGATCGACCTCGGTTTCGACACTAGTGATGTCTTTTTCACCTTTCAACCTTGACGCTTCTGATCCTGGGTCAGGCCGGTGTTACTTGGGTTCCAAAATGTCGTCGAAAACAGTGCACGACAATTCGATTACATAAAACAAATTATCTCTTTTACTTTAAACGACAATTACTTTTTTCTTATTTAATATAGTATTTTGCACGAGTTTATCATATTTCTTAATGGGATAACGATATTACATGGTTAATTAATTATTGTAGCGGTAAATTAGAATTTTGTTTACTACCACCAGTGGGTTACTCCGTTTACATGAATGTCCTGTCTGCGCATGTATATTACAGTCAATTTAAGATTATTAAATAATCTCACGCGACTCCCGGGCTGCCATTTGAATTCCCCTAATCGTCTTCTGGGGGCGTCGCTCGTATGGGTATGTGCTACGGTAGCGACGATGAATAAACACAAATTACCCACACATTTTCTTACTATTAAACAGCCTTCTCCACCCCATGTTTAAGAGAGGAAATTACGAAATCGTTAACAATAACAAGATAGACAAAGTCATTATTTTGAAAACATTTTATTCTCAAAAAATAATGATTTTTAGAATGGTGAAATTAAAATATTGCCAAATACAAAACACTTTTGCCAACGTACAATTTATTTTGTGTCATTGATGAAAACGTTAGTCCCTTTAGAAGTCAAACGGACTATACGTGCCTTCATAGGCTACAATTACCATGATTACAAACGGTTTTAAATGTAAAGCATATTTTGAAAAAACGACAAAAAATATCAGTTTATTTAATTTTAAGCAAGCTTTCATAGAAGCCGAGTTCCGGTCATATTAGCCAAGGTATATTCTACAAAGAATACACAAAACTTATAAATCTATGAGTATGTATACGGATACAAAGTAACATTGTTTTGGTAATATTATTTTTTTGCAGACACTTTTATTAAGTGTCATATCTTTGTGTTTTATGTAGAATTTAGTAATGGATGTTTGCTACCAGGTCAATTGATCATAAGACCTTTGTTGCAAATACATGTATTCATTACTAATTTGTACATAAAACACAAAGATCTGACACTAAAGTTTATATATATCAGCTGGCGTCATAGCGCAGTTGGTAGCGCGTCGGACTGTCTCCGAGGTCGGCACTCATTCTTTCCGACTATTTGTCTCTCACCAATGGGTTGATAATCGTAGACCTATGCGAGATAGTCGCTGGAGGCTAGGAGAGGATATGATGGCTGTACTGGTGATAGAAATACCAGGAAACCATTGTTAGGTGCTCCAGCCGCCGCGATATAACTGAAAAAATGTTGAAAGCGGGGTTAAACCCCATTCAATCAATCAAACTAAAAGTTTATGCATAAAACAATTTTACCGTTTTATCCTCTTCTTCAAGCAAACAAGGGCGATAATCACCAGAATGATCATTACAATTACTGCACCAGCAACTGCAGAAATCACCGTGATGTTGAGGTCGCGACTATTACCAGGCGATGTAGGCGATTGACTGGTAGTTGGTGCGGCTGTTGGTAAGGAGGTGGTTGTACTTGGATCAGCAGCTGAAAAGAAAGATGATATACGTCTACAATCCCAAATAATAACTTCGGGCAGTTTTACTTGAAGTTGGATAAAATATCACATGGGCGTAAGTAGTATTTTAAATTAATTATGATCAAAAAAGGCGAAAAACCCAAAAAATATAGCCATAAGGGTAAAGCTTAATCAAACCGTCGTCAATCCGCACCTTTTGGCGAAAATGGCTGACAGAGAAAGAGGCCCACAGGAATAATCTAATGATTTCAATATTGATGAAAGGTCAATACATCGTAACTGCAGCTTGAAAAAGCTGTGGTTACGGTGCTATGATCATTAATGAGATGGAAATTGCGTGATTTGCATAATGGTAGCTTCGCCCTAGGATCAGATTGTTTGGTGTATTTGCATAGATGTCGATGGAGATTCCTAACATTGTGTGTACCAAAGCAAGCAGCCTGTCCTATTGTGTGTTGAGGTTTAACAATAATCCTATATAAACGCTAGGGCTTCAATTTCAACCAAACATATAGAAAGAGAGAAAGATATGAATTAAAGAGCGTAATTGTGTTAGGAAAAAAATGTTTAAAAAAATGAAAAATAAAAAAAAAGTTTGGATAAAAAACAAATTGGAGATGGCAAATTAGATTGACAAATAATAAGAAACTAGCGGAGTGGTACCGTTCCTTGATAGATTTCGAAATCTGTGTATAAAGGAAAAGGAACATCGCGTGCACGTGAGCAATCCGACCGCTGTCTTAAATGCATGAATTTTGGTAGAACAGTAATAGCTTACCAAAACAATATCGAGATGTCGACACTATTGTCACCAGTTCGTAAACCACAAACGAGGAGCAATTTTTGGCATTTATGGTAAGATTAACGCTACAGCACTCTGCACCTGCTCTCCCACATATATTGACTGGAGTTATACCTTCGTCTTCTGATGGTAGGCTGTCTGAAAAAGAGGGTGACGCCTGATAAAATATATCGCGAAATTGACAAGTTGAGTGATTTCGAAACTATTTTGGAATGAAATTGAATGAGTGTTTGGAGCAGTGGAGCAGACTTTGGGGAGACAAAACATGATCGATAAAATCTATAATCCCCCCCCCCTTTCTGTAAAATTTACATATTTTCTGATTTTTGTGAACTACTCGTATAATTTCATGCAGCTATGTCTCTTGCTTTAAGAAAAAAAACAGACACTGCAAAAAAAAATTCAATGTAACTTAAGGGACAATAAAACAGGACAAATAATAATGAATAAATAAGCACTAAATGATTTAAAGATAGCGTGTTTTCATTGTATTTGAGTATATATATGTAGCCAAACCTTATTTTTGTATTCTTTTTTGGTGGACGTTTACCTTTACCAGTCTTATACTACGTGGGAACAATCCAGTCGGATGGTGATAGCTTTTCAAAAACGAAGCGCCCTCTATCGTTCAATTTACTCTTTTCCAAGACTTGTATCTGTCAGACACCTGTGCATTTTACAAATGGCATTTTACAAGATTTCTATAAAGTTTGTAGATTATTCAAAAACGCTCTTCAAATGAAAGATCAGGTCCCAAAGCTTGACCACTCGAACTAAACTTTCGCGTAAGAATTAAAGTCAATGACAAGGCGGTAGTTTGACTATTGGGTTTTTCCGTGGTCTAAGGGAGATAAAATCTGCATGTAAATGTCTGAACTGGTGGCTCGATTTATGGGGGACAACATGTAGCAAATACCCTTTACTGCGACCTAATTTGATAGCGTGGGACAGATAGAAGTACACGGTATATTTGCATTATGCTATACCCTTAGTTCTTTCACCCTCTATAGCAATTAAACAACCAAATGTGCGTTCGTTAGGGAAGAAGCAAAAATGCCGCTTGGGTATGATTTTTTAAACACGATTTGGAACAATTTTCGAATTGTTGAGTGAAATGTTCGTTTTCCTACTTAGAATCCCTAATATTCCTAAGAAATCTTCACGGAAAATAAGCGCCTTACAAATCAACTTTAAGCAAAAAGCGACACTTAGATTTAGAATCTTCCAATGAATTATCTTTTGTTACGATATCTTGACATCTCTTTGTTAGTCACTCATGCAATAGAAGTTACAGCGAGTGCGAACTTATGCGTTATGATACGAATATAAAATTTGAACGATTGATGTTAACTTTGAAACTGAAGCTGTATTTGCGAGAGATGATATGACCATTAATCAGTGGTGTTTGGTACTTTTTGTGGATTTGTACCTTTTAGGCACTAATTAATCATTAACCTTTTTCATGCTGAATCTTGAATATTACTGCTTTGGCAGGAGGTACAGGTCGTGATCAGACTGCACATATGTATGTACCAACTATTTTTCATTTCTAAATTAGAAATGTTTAAACATTGTATTCGTAAATAAAAACCTACTTCAATATGTGAAAAAAGTACCTTAAGTACGTTGATTTTCATGCATTTTTAGCATTTTTTATTCAGCTTGTCAAGTGTTATCACAAAAATTAGCAGATTCGTTTGAAAAAATGGTTGCGATTAGGCACTAGGAAAAACAGAAAGTGTTTGCTCTTTTCTAAAAAGTACAAATTCCGTCGACAACTTTTTCTTTAGCATTTTTGCTGGTATCCACTTGTTGATGTTGTTAATATTTAGTCTTATTAAAGCTTAAGAAAGATAAAGAAAGTGTTTCTTGGTAAAATTATTTAATTCCCTCTTTGGTTATTTGAACTTTAGTGCATTGACAAGGTTCGAATATTCAAAATCGACTTACATATATCGCCAAAATAATTTTCTTGTGGAAACTTAACACATCGATAGTAATTATCCTCGGCCTCTTGAGTTAAACAAAAATAAACGCACTGACGTCGCGCACGGTGTTGGGTAACATAAACGTACCGTTTAACGTTTTGGCGTAGTTTATATCCAATACAACACTTCAAACAGTTTATTGGAATTTAACTAATGACACGGTGAAACTGAATCGATCCAAAAAGTCTGCTAAGATTAATTATAAGTAATAATAAAGTGTTGAGCTGTTTCACCTTGTCGTTCTCGTTTTTGGACTCTCGTGTAGATGTCTTTACAGATATTGCATCATGGGCAATAGAAAACAAAATATTTTGTGAAATATTTGTGAAATTCCTTATTTTTTAATAATTTTCACGTTCTAATTACTTTTATTTTCAGTCAGTGAATATGCTTTGGTGTCAGGCGTCTGTAATCTATATTTATTTCAGACTGCCGCTAATAATAATGAAATAATATAAAATTTATAAAAAAATAAATACCATAATGGTATGATATTTAAGATAATTTTGAAACTTCGAATTACGAATACAATAAGGTATACATAATCATGTATCAGGAAACGTCACTGTGACATCAAGAAGTGAAACAAATAGAAAACCCAAAAAAAAGTTAAGATAATTACGCCTCGCATACATATTAAGTAGTTTTCGTTTGAACAAATAAGTATGAAAAAATACTTGGAGCATACTGTGTTTCGTTTATTTGTAAAAATATCAGGAAGTGTTTATAACCAAAATTATATATGTGACCCGCCATTAAAAAAAAAAGGACGATCTGGGTATTGATTAAAATTCGTATTATGAGCCGTAAACAGAGATTAACGAAATTTGTAGAAATCCTGTAAAATTTGCATTAACATTGAAACTAGCAGAACTTTGGTCCAAACATTTTACATTCATGATACATTTACATGTATTGTTTCCCCTTTCGTCTCGTTCTTTTCACTACAATGCCACCAGAAACGTCCACCTTCAGTACTTTCAGTGCTGTGATTTTTTGTTAAAGTATAATTTTGCTGTGTAAGTTACTTAAAAGTTTTTAGATCTTGTACTATTAAACTCATTACCATTCATCCAGTACTGATAAATAACGCCACATTCCGACGTCTGTGGGCATTCCGTCATTAGCGATCCGTTTATTGTTGGCATATATGGAACCCATCCAGTAGGCTGTGAGGAGGTTAATGGGTTTATTGCAAAATTTAACATGAAGTCTGACTTCATTGTGACATCAGCTAATAACGTGTGACTTGTACATGGATCGCTTTGAGCTGTAAGTTCTGAAACTAGCGAAACATGGTGAATATGTATATAATAAATTAATTGTTTCGGCGCAAGACATGATTATCTTTCATTGGATGAACAACAAAAGCTATGTTTTTGCAATTGGTGTAACCAAGGACAAAAACAAAAGAAAGAGTACCTTTTGTTGTTTTGATATGAAAGGTTTATCGACGTTTCGCGAGAGACAAACGAATGTCGGAGAATGCTACCCGTCTTCCAATTTATCTACGGCACACAACGTAAAATCGACTTCAAAAGTGCAGGACTAAAAAAATTCGATGACAAAATCTTATTTCCTCTCTAGCTTCATTTTTGATATATCAAGTTCAATCTTAATTGATATAACAATTTAAACAGGGATTCGATCTATCATATATGTATCATATAGATTCTAACAAAGACTATTCGAAGATATATTCGTGTATACAATTTCAGCTAATATTTCGACTTTAGCCGAGTTTGTGCGTTACATTTCGAACAATTTCGAGTATGATGATGGACACAGATCGAGCAGCCTGGATAATCGCCCAGTGCAATAATGTTTTCCATCAATTGTGAGCAGAGACTAAAGAACCGTAGCCATCTATTTAGCCTGAGATTCAGGCCCTGTTTCTAGAACTTTGTAACAAGGTAGATAACCAAGTTGAACCCTCCAAAACACGAAATGATCTAACTTCTCTTCAAAGCAACAGGCTGAAATCAGGCTTTCAGAAACTAGACATTAACTCAATATTACATATTTTCAATAATGTAGCTCTATTTTAGAGACGGCCCCCAGTCTTCCATCGATTGAGTAAGTGGTGAAGACTCTGATCAGACTGCGCGTATCAATACGATGATTGGAGTCTTAACGCTGAGGACATTTGGACGTGTTGACAAAGTCACGCACATACTTTAAAATACATTTTTTTAAACTTACCGGTTAAAACCGTAATTAATAAAGCACCAATCCAAATACGAAACATTTTTATTCACAGATTTTAATGGCGTGTGTATAAAAACAAAATAAGTAAAAAAGAAAACATTAATTCGCCAGTCGGCGATCAAAACCTCGTTATATATCACAAATCGACGTTATCTGAAAACGTCAAGAATAATTCAATGGATTGAGATAAATTTGTCTTCTATGCAGTATTAACATTCAACCCGTATATATCTGTAAATAAAAGTACTAGTTGTGATAACAAGAAACATTGCATCGTGAATTCCCTTTTTATGTCAAACAGCATCAAATTACCTACTACCCCACCCCTATCCCTAATCTTTCTTTGTCTTACATGTATTGCTTTTGAAAAGGTATTTCAGTAAGCACCATTTCAAAGTCATCATTCAAGGTCATTTTTTCAGGTCAAATATCTTGAAACTTCCGAAAATATTCAGTGACCGAGGCATTGGTCTTAAGCAAGCACATCTGTTTGTTTTGCCTTTTTATCAAAATATTTGACTCTTCCAAATTGAAACGAATAATCTGTTAATTACACATATTTCTTTCTCCCACAATATTATCTTTAAAAAAACCCACTGGAATGTAAAGTCTATGGTAAATGTTATATAAGTAAAAGTATGTATTACAATTAAACCTCAAAACTCGAGTGATTTCTTTACTAAATACAATGTACGAGGGTTGATCAATAAGTACATGGACAAGTTGAATTTTTCTGTCATAAACCATCACATATTTCCAATTTTGGCAAAGAAACCACATACAATCGGTATCAATGAAGGCAATATTATTTTTTTTAAAGAATGATAAAGAAGATGGAGTTACATGTAACCATAATAACATATGGTTAACGGGACTACCGCATAAATTTTGCCTGTGTAATTAACATGTTAAGGATACTAAAATGACTTTATACTGTCGTTGTACAAAAAACATTTGACCAGATATTGCTAATAATCTTTATCTATTTTGTGATGAACCCCATACTCCATTATTCACACCAATCAAAATGGACATTTAAAAGAAATCGTATCGATTTTCACGTGGAAAGCCCAGCAAAAAGGTGAGTTATAACGGTACAAATTACGCGAGATTTAAGTTTAAACCGACGTGACCGTTAATATGCTAAGTAGCATGTCCAAATAAGGATTTGGAATTAAAGTCAATTAAAACCACGTTTTATGTTTACATTTTCGATTAGCTCAGTTGATAGAGCACCGGACTTCAAAACCATTGAAGTTCCACCGCGTGGGTTCGATTCCCGGGCTGGTACGCTAAAAAACTAATTGTCTTTCGGATGAAACGTTAAACCGAGGTCTCGTGAGACGATGCTTTACACCGAACACGTTAAAGACTATAATTCTTTATTCCTCCAAATATGAAGATAGCATAGTGAAAAATACAAAACTTATATACAAACATATAAAGTGAGGATGAACATGAACAAGTGAAGAGGTGAGAGACACATACAAATACACACAAACATATAAATTGTAAGAAATAGACAAAATAGCAATTTATCAATATATTTCACTAATTTGTGCGTGAAATGATAGTTACGAGAATCAGAATTTCAGTGTATTCAACGTTTAGACAATAAACAAATGATACATGTATCATACATGTATTATTGTTCATTAAGAAATATATGCATAAATGCAAGACACAGTGAAATTGATCAATCAACCAGTTGATATGGCAATTTACTAATTAAGCAATCAATCAGCTTATACATAAGCAATAAATGTACAAATGACTGAATGCACCAGTGAATGAATCTATCAATCTCACAAAACATGTCTACATAGATACAGATAAATTGAATTCGCGTACATCAATTAATCAGGTTATACAAATTAACAGAAAAATACATATACCATATATACATTATACAGAGAAGTACAAACAAAATGCATGAATGAATGAATGAATGCATGAATGCATGAATGAATGAATGAATGAATGAATGAATGAACGAACGGACGGACGAACGAACGAACGAACGAACGAACGAACGAACGAATGAATGAATGAATGAATGAATGAATGAATGAATGAATGAATGAATGAATGAATGAATGAATATCTGCCAGAGTTGATTCGAATCCTTAACGAAATGAAATTGAAGAATTTCGATATATTGGCAGTTTGATTAAGAGTGTATGTATTCCTGTTATGCGAAATACCTTGGCGAAACTAAATTCAAGGCAATAAGTCATAAATATTGTTTAACTACTGCTTTCTAAAGTGTGGCATATAATCATGTTTGTACGTCTATATAATAAATAAAATGAAAGGCGTTTTGTAGTTACAACCAAATACCAGCCAATGCTATTGCAATACGTTTGTAATCAATAATTTCCTCCAGCTGACTCAAAGAATGGCCGAAACAAGACAAAATTTGTATTATTTGTTCATTGAAATGACTTTGCATTAGTTTTTAAATCGTACTGCGAAGCAGTAGATTTATATCTACCGTTTTCCAGAAATCTAGTCTGTTTGACCCAGTACATTTTTACCATTATCTCCTGAGCAATGTGTTCAAACCAAATTATGTGTTTTCAAACACCGAAGAAACGGCCTTTTCAGTCACAATCTACAAACTTTGTTTATACCTTATTTACTTTTCGACAAATAGAGAAGAGGCTAATACAAAATTTGATGTAATTTTCGCTTTTAGTAATTACCAGTTAGTATTTTCACTGTTTATAACAAGATTTTCGGTTGAGTAAAGGAGTTGAAACGTACAATAGGTTACCTGTATAATTAATTTGTAGCACTTACAATATTACTGCTCTGAACTTTCTCGAACGGTCATTTACCAGTTGTAGGGCTGACAACCAATCAAATTCTGTTATGATTATCACTCGGTCAAAACCCACGCGTAAATGATGGACATCGTCTGCTCGAAATGTGTCAATTAACTTGTTTGTCATTAGTCAATAGTCGTCTGCACTCAAACAGGGAGCGTGGGAAGTTTACTCTTTTTTTCGCATGTGTTAACAAATAGAAATAATTTTGTAATTTTGAAATATTTGATTTCAATGAGCACTCTGATCACGCTCCAATCCTATTTTCATTAAATTCAAATTTGAGTATGAAGAAAAATTATTCAGCAACAAATAAACCGACAAAAACATACGATAAACTGATATAGGGGTAAGTTCATATCGGACTCGGTTTCGACCCGAGTTAACCGGGTTTCCATCAGAACGGCCTCGGTTTCGACACTAGTGATGTCATTGTAACCTTTCAACCTCGACGCTTCTGATCCTGGGTCAGGCCGGTGTTACTTGGGTTCCAAAATGGCGTCGAGAATAGTGCACAACAATTCGATTACAAAAAAATAAATATTCTCTATTACTTTAAATAACAAATACTTTTTTCTTATTTTATATAGTATTTTGCACGAGTTTATCACATTTCTTAATGGGATAACGATATTTCATGGTAAATTAATTATTGTAGCGGTAAATGAGAAGTTTGTTTACTACCACCAGTGGGTAACTCCGTTCACATGAATGTCTTTTCTGCGCATGCATATTACAGTCAATTTTAGATTATTACATCATCTCACGCGTCTCTCGGGCTGCCATTTGAATTTCCCCTAGGATAGCAGCAAGAGCGATCTATTGTTAGAACAACTCATGAATAATCATAGAGTGCTGCTAGATTTAATCAATTGGTCAGAAACCAAAGATATAAATAGCATAGTTGGCGATTTCACGTGTTTCTTGAGGGAAAATGCATTTACAGTATTTGGAAAAACCCAATGCTTGAAATACAAACATGTTGGTAATCAAAATTGTAAATAGTTTAATGAAAAATGTTTGTTGCTAAACAGGCTTTTAAACTCTATAGAGAGAGGAATAATATTAATAGACAAGCTTTTAGCTTGGCGCGTGCTCATTATAACAACGTAAAAATCTGCTAAGAAATAATTTAGACTAGCAGAGGGCTATCGAATCAGCAAACTTTCAAAATCAGACCCACGAGGTTGGATGAGCTGGCGATGTCCTCGAAAAGATGGATTGTTAAGACAAAAAACTCACAAATTTAAAGATTTTACCAACTATTATTGTCCAAATTTGAGCCCTTTTGATTGGCGAACTATTGCACTATCCCAGCCTCTCAATGATGTACGATTTACAGTGCTGACAGCACTTTGATTTATACCTGTCTCCGTAAAATGTGAAAATGGTTTCAAATAATTTTGAAGTATATTCAGCAGTTTTACAACAGAAGAACATTAAATGTACAACTCTCTGGTCTGTGTAAATATTGCATTTATTACAAGATGCATTGAAACTTTTAAAATGAGTCGTAATCATTTGAACTATAATCGTACAGGTCCGTCTCAAATGCCTATTTTTTCTTGAAATAACCCAAACGGTTGAGGGTTGTAACAAAGAAAACCCTGGATGAAATACTGGATATGCGGCTATTGTGCTATGTTCTAATACTTCTTGTCTGATAGATTCATTATAGAAAGAATTTACTTGTATTCTTATAAGATGATTCCATGTATGTTTGGTAGGAAATATTCCATCGTTAATATAAGTGAAGACCACATTTTTCAGATTGTTTTTACCACATAGCTTGATGCATTCGGAGATGAACCCTCTCACTCGAGACGGATTATTATGGCGGGTCTCAGCAATAGTTTCGTCATGTATCCTTGCACTATCCCCCGTCACAACTAAGGGTAAGTTTATATCGGACTCGGTTTCGACCCGAGTTAACCGGGTTTCCATCAGATCGACCTCGGTTTCGACACTAGTGATGTCTTTTTCACCTTTCAACCTTGACGCTTCTGATCCTGGGTCAGGCCGGTGTTACTTGGGTTCCAAAATGTCGTCGAAAACAGTGCACGACAATTCGATTACATAAAACAAATTATCTCTTTTACTTTAAACGACAATTACTTTTTTCTTATTTAATATAGTATTTTGCACGAGTTTATCATATTTCTTAATGGGATAACGATATTACATGGTTAATTAATTATTGTAGCGGTAAATTAGAATTTTGTTTACTACCACCAGTGGGTTACTCCGTTTACATGAATGTCCTGTCTGCGCATGTATATTACAGTCAATTTAAGATTATTAAATAATCTCACGCGACTCCCGGGCTGCCATTTGAATTCCCCTAATCGTCTTCTGGGGGCGTCGCTCGTATGGGTATGTGCTACGGTAGCGACGATGAATAAACACAAATTACCCACACATTTTCTTACTATTAAACAGCCTTCTCCACCCCATGTTTAAGAGAGGAAATTACGAAATCGTTAACAATAACAAGATAGACAAAGTCATTATTTTGAAAACATTTTATTCTCAAAAAATAATGATTTTTAGAATGGTGAAATTAAAATATTGCCAAATACAAAACACTTTTGCCAACGTACAATTTATTTTGTGTCATTGATGAAAACGTTAGTCCCTTTAGAAGTCAAACGGACTATACGTGCCTTCATAGGCTACAATTACCATGATTACAAACGGTTTTAAATGTAAAGCATATTTTGAAAAAACGACAAAAAATATCAGTTTATTTAATTTTAAGCAAGCTTTCATAGAAGCCGAGTTCCGGTCATATTAGCCAAGGTATATTCTACAAAGAATACACAAAACTTATAAATCTATGAGTATGTATACGGATACAAAGTAACATTGTTTTGGTAATATTATTTTTTTGCAGACACTTTTATTAAGTGTCATATCTTTGTGTTTTATGTAGAATTTAGTAATGGATGTTTGCTACCAGGTCAATTGATCATAAGACCTTTGTTGCAAATACATGTATTCATTACTAATTTGTACATAAAACACAAAGATCTGACACTAAAGTTTATATATATCAGCTGGCGTCATAGCGCAGTTGGTAGCGCGTCGGACTGTCTCCGAGGTCGGCACTCATTCTTTCCGACTATTTGTCTCTCACCAATGGGTTGATAATCGTAGACCTATGCGAGATAGTCGCTGGAGGCTAGGAGAGGATATGATGGCTGTACTGGTGATAGAAATACCAGGAAACCATTGTTAGGTGCTCCAGCCGCCGCGATATAACTGAAAAAATGTTGAAAGCGGGGTTAAACCCCATTCAATCAATCAAACTAAAAGTTTATGCATAAAACAATTTTACCGTTTTATCCTCTTCTTCAAGCAAACAAGGGCGATAATCACCAGAATGATCATTACAATTACTGCACCAGCAACTGCAGAAATCACCGTGATGTTGAGGTCGCGACTATTACCAGGCGATGTAGGCGATTGACTGGTAGTTGGTGCGGCTGTTGGTAAGGAGGTGGTTGTACTTGGATCAGCAGCTGAAAAGAAAGATGATATACGTCTACAATCCCAAATAATAACTTCGGGCAGTTTTACTTGAAGTTGGATAAAATATCACATGGGCGTAAGTAGTATTTTAAATTAATTATGATCAAAAAAGGCGAAAAACCCAAAAAATATAGCCATAAGGGTAAAGCTTAATCAAACCGTCGTCAATCCGCACCTTTTGGCGAAAATGGCTGACAGAGAAAGAGGCCCACAGGAATAATCTAATGATTTCAATATTGATGAAAGGTCAATACATCGTAACTGCAGCTTGAAAAAGCTGTGGTTACGGTGCTATGATCATTAATGAGATGGAAATTGCGTGATTTGCATAATGGTAGCTTCGCCCTAGGATCAGATTGTTTGGTGTATTTGCATAGATGTCGATGGAGATTCCTAACATTGTGTGTACCAAAGCAAGCAGCCTGTCCTATTGTGTGTTGAGGTTTAACAATAATCCTATATAAACGCTAGGGCTTCAATTTCAACCAAACATATAGAAAGAGAGAAAGATATGAATTAAAGAGCGTAATTGTGTTAGGAAAAAAATGTTTAAAAAAATGAAAAATAAAAAAAAAGTTTGCATAAAAAACAAATTGGAGATGGCAAATTAGATTGACAAATAATAAGAAACTAGCGGAGTGGTACCGTTCCTTGATAGATTTCGAAATCTGTGTATCAAGGAAAAGGAACATCGCGTGCACGTGAGCAATCCGACCGCTGTCTTAAATGCATGAATTTTGGTAGAACAGTAATAGCTTACCAAAACAATATCGAGATGTCGACACTATTGTCACCAGTTCGTAAACCACAAACGGGGAGCAATTTTTGGCATTTATGGTAAGATTAACGCTACAGCACTCTGCACCTGCTCTCCCACATATATTGACTGGAGTTATACCTTCGTCTTCTGATGGTAGGCTGTCTGAAAAAGAGGGTGACGCCTGATAAAATATATCGCGAAATTGACAAGTTGAGTGATTTCGAAACTATTTTGGAATGAAATTGAATGAGTGTTTGGAGCAGTGGAGCAGACTTTGGGGAGACAAAACATGATCGATAAAATCTATAATCCCCCCCCCCCTTTCTGTAAAATTTACATATTTTCTGATTTTTGTGAACTACTCGTATAATTTCATGCAGCTATGTCTCTTGCTTTAAGAAAAAAAACAGACACTGCAAAAAAAATTCAATGTAACTTAAGGGACAATAAAAACAGGACAAATAATAATGAATAAATAAGCACTAAATGATTTAAAGATAGCGTGTTTTCATTGTATTTGAGTATATATATATGTAGCCAAACCTTATTTTTGTATTCTTTTTTGGTGGACGTTTACCTTTACCAGTCTTATACTACGTGGGAACAATCCAGTCGGATGGTGATAGCTTTTCAAAAACGAAGCGCCCTCTATCGTTCAATTTACTCTTTTCCAGGACTTGTATCTGTCAGACACCTGAGCATTTTACAAATGGCATTTTACAAGATTTCTATAAAGTTTGTAGATTATTCAAAAACGCTCTTCAAATGAAAGATCAGGTCCCAAAGCTTGACCACTCGAACTAAACTTTCGCGTAAGAATTAAAGTCAATGACAAGGCGGTAGTTTGACTATTGGGTTTTTCCGTGGTCTAAGGGAGATAAAATCTGCATGTAAATGTCTGAACTGGTGGCTCGATTTATGGGGGACAACATGTAGCAAATACCCTTTACTGCGACCTAATTTGATAGCGTGGGACAGATAGAAGCACACGGTATATTTGCATTATGCTATACCCTTAGTTCTTTCACCCTCTATAGCAATTAAACAACCAAATGTGCGTTCGTTAGGGAAGAAGCAAAAATGCCGCTTGGGTATGATTTTTTAAACACGATTTGGAACAATTTTCGAATTGTTGAGTGAAATGTTCGTTTTCCTACTTAGAATCCCTAATATTCCTAAGAAATCTTCACGGAAAATAAGCGCCTTACAAATCAACTTTAAGCAAAAAGCGACACTTAGATTTAGAATCTTCCAATGAATTATCTTTTGTTACGATATCTTGACATCTCTTTGTTAGTCACTCATGCAATAGAAGTTACAGCGAGTGCGAACTTATGCGTTATGATACGAATATAAAATTTGAACGATTGATGTTAACTTTGAAACTGAAGCTGTATTTGCGAGAGATGATATGACCATTAATCAGTGGTGTTTGGTACTTTTTGTGGATTTGTACCTTTTAGTAACTAATTAATCATTAACCTTTTTCATGCTGAATCTTGAATATTACTGCTTTGGCAGGAGGTACAGGTCGTGATCAGACTGCACATATGTATGTACCAACTATTTTTCATTTCTAAATTAGAAATGTTTAAACATTGTATTCGTAAATAAAAACCTACTTCAATAAGTGAAAAAAGTACCTTAAGTACGTTGATTTTCATGCATTTTTAGCATTTTTTATTCAGCTTGTCAAGTGTTATCACAAAAATTAGCAGATTCGTTTGAAAAATGGTTGCGATTAGGCACTAGGAAAAACAGAAAGTGTTTGCTCTTTTCTAAAAAGTACAAATTCCGTCGACAACTTTTTCTTTAGCATTTTTGCTGGTATCCACTTGTTGATGTTGTTAATATTTAGTCTTATTACAGCTTAAGAAAGATAAAGAAAGTGTTTCTTGGTAAAATTATTTAATTCCCTCTTTGGTTATTTGAACTTTAGTGCATTGACAAGGTTCGAATATTCAAAATCGACTTACATATATCGCCAAAATAATTTTCTTGTGGAAACTTAACACATCGATAGTAATTATCCTCGGCCTCTTGAGTTAAACAAAAATAAACGCACTGACGTCGCGCACGGTGTTGGGTAACATAAACGTACCGTTTAACGTTTTGGCGTAGTTTATATCCAATACAACACTTCAAACAGTTTATTGGAATTTAACTAATGACACGGTGAAACTGAATCGATCCAAAAAGTCTGCTAAGATTAATTATAAGTAATAATAAAGTGTTGAGCTGTTTCACCTTGTCGTTCTCGTTTTTGGACTCTCGTGTAGATGTCTTTACAGATATTGCATCATGGGCAATAGAAAACAAAATATTTTGTGAAATATTTGTGAAATTCCTTATTTTTTAATAATTTTCACGTTCTAATTACTTTTATTTTCAGTCAGTGAATATGCTTTGGTGTCAGGCGTCTGTAATCTATATTTATTTCAGACTGCCGCTAATAATAATGAAATAATATAAAATTTATAAAAAAATAAATACCATAATGGTATGATATTTAAGATAATTTTGAAACTTCGAATTACGAATACAATAAGGTATACATAATCATGTATCAGGAAACGTCACTGTGACATCAAGAAGTGAAACAAATAGAAAACCAAAAAAAAAGTTAAGATAATTACGCCTCGCACACATATTAAGTAGTTTTCGTTTGAACAAATAAGTATGAAAAAATACTTGGAGCATACTGTGTTTCGTTTATTTGTAAAAATATCAGGAAGTGTTTATAACCAAAATTATATATGTGACCCGCCATTAAAAAAAAAGGACGATCTGGGTATTGATTAAAATTCGTATTATGAGCCGTAAACAGAGATTAACGAAATTTGTAGAAATCCTGTAAAATTTGCATTAACATTGAAACTAGCAGAACTTTGGTCCAAACATTTTACATTCATGATACATTTACATGTATTGTTTCCCCTTTAGTCTCGTTCTTTTCACTACAATGCCACCAGAAACGTCCACCTTCAGTACTTTCAGTGCTTTGATTTTTTGTTAAAGTATAATTTTGCTGTGTAAGTTACTTAAAAGTTTTTAGATCTTGTACTATTAAACTCATTACCATTCATCCAGTACTGATAAATAACGCCACATTCCGACGTCTGTGGGCATTCCGTCATTAGCGATCCGTTTATTGTTGGCATATATGGAACCCATCCAGTAGGCTGTGAGGAGGTTAATGGGTTTATTGCAAAATTTAACATGAAGTCTGACTTCATTGTGACATCAGCTAATAACGTGTGACTTGTACATGGATCGCTTTGAGCTGTAAGTTCTGAAACTAGCGAAACATGGTGAATATGTATATAATAAATTAATTGTTTCGGCGCAAGACATGATTATCTTTCATTGGATGAACAACAAAAGCTATGTTTTTGCAATTGGTGTAACCAAGGACAAAAACAAAAGAAAGAGTACCTTTTGTTGTTTTGATATGAAAGGTTTATCGACGTTTCGCGAGAGACAAACGAATGTCGGAGAATGCTACCCGTCTTCCAATTTATCTACGGCACACAACGTAAAATCGACTTCAAAAGTGCAGGACTAAAAAAATTCGATGACAAAATCTTATTTCCTCTCTAGCTTCATTTTTGATATATCAAGTTCAATCTTAATTGATATAACAATTTAAACAGGGATTCGATCTATCATATATGTATCATATAGATTCTAACAAAGACTATTCGAAGATATATTCGTGTATACAATTTCAGCTAATATTTCGACTTTAGCCGAGTTTGTGCGTTACATTTCGAACAATTTCGAGTATGATGATGGACACAGATCGAGCAGCCTGGATAATCGCCCAGTGCAATAATGTTTTCCATCAATTGTGAGCAGAGACTAAAGAACCGTAGCCATCTATTTAGCCTGAGATTCAGGCCCTGTTTCTAGAACTTTGTAACAAGGTAGATAACCAAGTTGAACCCTCCAAAACACGAAATGATCTAACTTCTCTTCAAAGCAACAGGCTGAAATCAGGCTTTCAGAAACTAGACATTAACTCAATATTACATATTTTCAATAATGTAGCTCTATTTTAGAGACGGCCCCCAGTCTTCCATCGATTGAGTAAGTGGTGAAGACTCTGATCAGACTGCGCGTATCAATACGATGATTGGAGTCTTAACGCTGAGGACATTTGGACGTGTTGACAAAGTCACGCACATACTTTAAAATACATTTTTTTAAACTTACCGGTTAAAACCGTAATTAATAAAGCACCAATCCAAATACGAAACATTTTTATTCACAGATTTTAATGGCGTGTGTATAAAAACAAAATAAGTAAAAAAGAAAACATTAATTCGCCAGTCGGCGATCAAAACCTCGTTATATATCACAAATCGACGTTATCTGAAAACGTCAAGAATAATTCAATGGATTGAGATAAATTTGTCTTCTATGCAGTATTAACATTCAACCCGTATATATCTGTAAATAAAAGTACTAGTTGTGATAACAAGAAACATTGCATCGTGAATTCCCTTTTTATGTCAAACAGCATCAAATTACCTACTACCCCACCCCTATCCCTAATCTTTCTTTGTCTTACATGTATTGCTTTTGAAAAGGTATTTCAGTAAGCACCATTTCAAAGTCATCATTCAAGGTCATTTTTTCAGGTCAAATATCTTGAAACTTCCGAAAATATTCAGTGACCGAGGCATTGGTCTTAAGCAAGCACATCTGTTTGTTTTGCCTTTTTATCAAAATATTTGACTCTTCCAAATTGAAACGAATAATCTGTTAATTACACATATTTCTTTCTCCCACAATATTATCTTTAAAAAAACCCACTGGAATGTAAAGTCTATGGTAAATGTTATATAAGTAAAAGTATGTATTACAATTAAACCTCAAAACTCGAGTGATTTCTTTACTAAATACAATGTACGAGGGTTGATCAATAAGTACATGGACAAGTTGAATTTTTCTGTCATAAACCATCACATATTTCCAATTTTGGCAAAGAAACCACATACAATCGGTATCAATGAAGGCAATATTATTTTTTTTAAAGAATGATAAAGAAGATGGAGTTACATGTAACCATAATAACATATGGTTAACGGGACTACCGCATAAATTTTGCCTGTGTAATTAACATGTTAAGGATACTAAAATGAATTTATACTGTCGTTGTACAAAAAACATTTGACCAGATATTGCTAATAATCTTTATCTATTTTGTGATGAACCCCATACTCCATTATTCACACCAATCAAAATGGACATTTAAAAGAAATCGTATCGATTTTCACGTGGAAAGCCCAGCAAAAAGGTGAGTTATAACGGTACAAATTACGCGAGATTTAAGTTTAAACCGACGTGACCGTTAATATGCTAAGTAGCATGTCCAAATAAGGATTTGGAATTAAAGTCAATTAAAACCACGTTTTATGTTTACATTTTCGATTAGCTCAGTTGATAGAGCACCGGACTTCAAAACCATTGAAGTTCCACCGCGTGGGTTCGATTCCCGGGCTGGTACGCTAAAAAACTAATTGTCTTTCGGATGAAACGTTAAACCGAGGTCTCGTGAGACGATGCTTTACACCGAACACGTTAAAGACTATAATTCTTTATTCCTCCAAATATGAAGATAGCATAGTGAAAAATACAAAACTTATATACAAACATATAAAGTGAGGATGAACATGAACAAGTGAAGAGGTGAGAGACACATACAAATACACACAAACATATAAATTGTAAGAAATAGACAAAATAGCAATTTATCAATATATTTCACTAATTTGTGCGTGAAATGATAGTTACGAGAATCAGAATTTCAGTGTATTCAACGTTTAGACAATAAACAAATGATACATGTATCATACATGTATTATTGTTCATTAAGAAATATATGCATAAATGCAAGACACAGTGAAATTGATCAATCAACCAGTTGATATGGCAATTTACTAATTAAGCAATCAATCAGCTTATACATAAGCAATAAATGTACAAATGACTGAATGCACCAGTGAATGAATCTATCAATCTCACAAAGCATGTCTACATAGATACAGATAAATTGAATTCGCGTACATCAATTAATCAGGTTATACAAATTAACAGAAAAATACATATACCATATATACATTATACAGAGAAGTACAAACAAAATGCATGAATGAATGAATGAATGCATGAATGAATGAATGAATGAATGAATGAATGAATGAATGAATGAACGAGCGGACGGACGAACGAACGAACGAACGAACGAACGAACGAACGAACGAATGAATGAATGAATGAATGAATGAATGAATGAATGAATGAATGAATGAATGAATGAATGAATATCTGCCAGAGTTGATTCGAATCCTTAACGAAATGAAATTGAAGAATTTCGATATATTGGCAGTTTGATTAAGAGTGTATGTATTCCTGTTATGCGAAATACCTTGGCGAAACTAAATTCAAGGCAATAAGTCATAAATATTGTTTAACTACTGCTTTCTAAAGTGTGGCATATAATCATGTTTGTACGTCTATATAATAAATAAAATGAAAGGCGTTTTGTAGTTACAACCAAATACCAGCCAATGCTATTGCAATACGTTTGTAATCAATAATTTCCTCCAGCTGACTCAAAGAATGGCCGAAACAAGACAAAATTTGTATTATTTGTTCATTGAAATGACTTTGCATTAGTTTTTAAATCGTACTGCGAAGCAGTAGATTTATATCTACCGTTTTCCAGAAATCCAGTCTGTTTGACCCAGTACATTTTTACCATTATCTCCTGAGCAATGTGTTCAAACCAAATTATGTGTTTTCAAACACCGAAGAAACGGCCTTTTCAGTCACAATCTACAAACTTTGTTTATACCTTATTTACTTTTCGACAAATAGAGAAGAGGCTAATACAAAATTTGATGTAATTTTCGCTTTTAGTAATTACCAGTTAGTATTTTCACTGTTTATAACAAGATTTTCGGTTGAGTAAAGGAGTTGAAACGTACAATAGGTTACCTGTATAATTAATTTGTAGCACTTACAATATTACTGCTCTGAACTTTCTCGAACGGTCATTTACCAGTTGTAGGGCTGACAACCAATCAAATTCTGTTATGATTATCACTCGGTCAAAACCCACGCGTAAATGATGGACATCGTCTGCTCGAAATGTGTCAATTAACTTGTTTGTCATTAGTCAATAGTCGTCTGCACTCAAACAGGGAGCGTGGGAAGTTTACTCTTTTTTTCGCATGTGTTAACAAATAGAAATAATTTTGTAATTTTGAAATATTTGATTTCAATGAGCACTCTGATCACGCTCCAATCCTATTTTCATTAAATTCAAATTTGAGTATGAAGAAAAATTATTCAGCAACAAATAAACCGACAAAAACATACGATAAACTGATATAGGGGTAAGTTCATATCGGACTCGGTTTCGACCCGAGTTAACCGGGTTTCCATCAGAACGGCCTCGGTTTCGACACTAGTGATGTCATTGTAACCTTTCAACCTCGACGCTTCTGATCCTGGGTCAGGCCGGTGTTACTTGGGTTCCAAAATGGCGTCGAGAATAGTGCACAACAATTCGATTACAAAAAAATAAATATTCTCTATTACTTTAAATAACAAATAATTTTTTCTTATTTTATATAGTATTTTGCACGAGTTTATCACATTTCTTAATGGGATAACGATATTTCATGGTAAATTAATTATTGTAGCGGTAAATGAGAAGTTTGTTTACTACCACCAGTGGGTAACTCCGTTCACATGAATGTCTTTTCTGCGCATGCATATTACAGTCAATTTTAGATTATTACATCATCTCACGCGTCTCTCGGGCTGCCATTTGAATTTCCCCTAGGATAGCAGCAAGAGCGATCTATTGTTAGAACAACTCATGAATAATCATAGAGTGCTGCTAGATTTAATCAATTGGTCAGAAACCAAAGATATAAATAGCATAGTTGGCGATTTCACGTGTTTCTTGAGGGAAAATGCATTTACAGTATTTGGAAAAACCCAATGCTTGAAATACAAACATGTTGGTAATCAAAATTGTAAATAGTTTAATGAAAAATGTTTGTTGCTAAACAGGCTTTTAAACTCTATAGAGAGAGGAATAATATTAATAGACAAGCTTTTAGCTTGGCGCGTGCTCATTATAACAACGTAAAAATCTGCGAAGAAATAATTTAGACTAGCAGAGGGCTATCGAATCAGCAAACTTTCAAAATCAGACCCACGAGGTTGGATGAGCTGGCGATGTCCTCGAAAAGATGGATTGTTAAGACAAAAAACTCACAAATTTAAAGATTTTACCAACTATTATTGTCCAAATTTGAGCCCTTTTGATTGGCGAACTATTGCACTATCCCAGCCTCTCAATGATGTACGATTTACAGTGCTGACAGCACTTTGATTTATACCTGTCTCCGTAAAATGTGAAAATGGTTTCAAATAATTTTGAAGTATATTCAGCAGTTTTACATCAGAAGAACATTAAATGTACAACTCTCTGGTCTGTGTAAATATTGCATTTATTACAAGATGCATTGAAACTTTTAAAATGAGTCGTAATCATTTGAACTATAATCGTACAGGTCCGTCTCAAATGCCTATTTTTTCTTGAAATAACCCAAACGGTTGAGGGTTGTAACAAAGAAAACCCTGGATGAAATACTGGATATGCGGCTATTGTGCTATGTTCTAATACTTCTTGTCTGATAGATTCATTATAGAAAGAATTTACTTGTATTCTTATAAGATGATTCCATGTATGTTTGGTAGGAAATATTCCATCGTTAATATAAGTGAAGACCACATTTTTCAGATTGTATTTACCACATAGCTTGATGCATTCGGAGATGAACCCTCTCACTCGAGACGGATTATTATGGCGGGTCTCAGCAATAGTTTCGTCATGTATCCTTGCACTATCCCCCGTCACAACTAAGGGTAAGTTTATATCGGACTCGGTTTCGACCCGAGTTAACCGGGTTTCCATCAGATCGACCTCGGTTTCGACACTAGTGATGTCTTTTTCACCTTTCAACCTTGACGCTTCTGATCCTGGGTCAGGCCGGTGTTACTTGGGTTCCAAAATGTCGTCGAAAACAGTGCACGACAATTCGATTACATAAAACAAATTATCTCTTTTACTTTAAACGACAATTACTTTTTTCTTATTTAATATAGTATTTTGCACGAGTTTATCATATTTCTTAATGGGATAACGATATTACATGGTTAATTAATTATTGTAGCGGTAAATGAGAAGTTTGTTTACTACCACCAGTGGGTTACTCCGTTTACATGAATGTCCTGTCTGCGCATGTATATTACAGTCAATTTAAGATTATTAAATAATCTCACGCGACTCCCGGGCTGCCATTTGAATTCCCCTAATCGTCTTCTGGGGGCGTCGCTCGTATGGGTATGTGCTACGGTAGCGACGATGAATAAACACAAATTACCCACACATTTTCTTACTATTAAACAGCCTTCTCCACCCCATGTTTAAGAGAGGAAATTACGAAATCGTTAACAATAACAAGATAGACAAAGTCATTATTTTGAAAACATTTTATTCTCAAAAAATAATGATTTTTAGAATGGTGAAATTAAAATATTGCCAAATACAAAACACTTTTGCCAACGTACAATTTATTTTGTGTCATTGATGAAAACGTTAGTCCCTTTAGAAGTCAAACGGACTATACGTGCCTTCATAGGCTACAATTACCATGATTACAAACGGTTTTAAATGTAAAGCATATTTTGAAAAAACGACAAAAAATATCAGTTTATTTAATTTTAAGCAAGCTTTCATAGAAGCCGAGTTCCGGTCATATTAGCCAAGGTATATTCTACAAAGAATACACAAAACTTATAAATCTATGAGTATGTATACGGATACAAAGTAACATTGTTTTGGTAATATTATTTTTTTGCAGACACTTTTATTAAGTGTCATATCTTTGTGTTTTATGTAGAATTTAGTAATGGATGTTTGCTACCAGGTCAATTGATCATAAGACCTTTGTTGCAAATACATGTATTCATTACTAATTTGTACATAAAACACAAAGATCTGACACTAAAGTTTATATATATCAGCTGGCGTCATAGCGCAGTTGGTAGCGCGTCGGACTGTCTCCGAGGTCGGCACTCATTCTTTCCGACTATTTGTCTCTCACCAATGGGTTGATAATCGTAGACCTATGCGAGATAGTCGCTGGAGGCTAGGAGAGGATATGATGGCTGTACTGGTGATAGAAATACCAGGAAACCATTGTTAGGTGCTCCAGCCGCCGCGATATAACTGAAAAAATGTTGAAAGCGGGGTTAAACCCCATTCAATCAATCAAACTAAAAGTTTATGCATAAAACAATTTTACCGTTTTATCCTCTTCTTCAAGCAAACAAGGGCGATAATCACCAGAATGATCATTACAATTACTGCACCAGCAACTGCAGAAATCACCGTGATGTTGAGGTCGCGACTATTACCAGGCGATGTAGGCGATTGACTGGTAGTTGGTGCGGCTGTTGGTAAGGAGGTGGTTGTACTTGGATCAGCAGCTGAAAAGAAAGATGATATACGTCTACAATCCCAAATAATAACTTCGGGCAGTTTTACTTGAAGTTGGATAAAATATCACATGGGCGTAAGTAGTATTTTAAATTAATTATGATCAAAAAAGGCGAAAAACCCAAAAAATATAGCCATAAGGGTAAAGCTTAATCAAACCGTCGTCAATCCGCACCTTTTGGCGAAAATGGCTGACAGAGAAAGAGGCCCACAGGAATAATCTAATGATTTCAATATTGATGAAAGGTCAATACATCGTAACTGCAGCTTGAAAAAGCTGTGGTTACGGTGCTATGATCATTAATGAGATGGAAATTGCGTGATTTGCATAATGGTAGCTTCGCCCTAGGATCAGATTGTTTGGTGTATTTGCATAGATGTCGATGGAGATTCCTAACATTGTGTGTACCAAAGCAAGCAGCCTGTCCTATTGTGTGTTGAGGTTTAACAATAATCCTATATAAACGCTAGGGCTTCAATTTCAACCAAACATATAGAAAGAGAGAAAGATATGAATTAAAGAGCGTAATTGTGTTAGGAAAAAAATGTTTAAAAAAATGAAAAATAAAAAAAAAGTTTGGATAAAAAACAAATTGGAGATGGCAAATTAGATTGACAAATAATAAGAAACTAGCGGAGTGGTACCGTTCCTTGATAGATTTCGAAATCTGTGTATCAAGGAAAAGGAACATCGCGTGCACGTGAGCAATCCGACCGCTGTCTTAAATGCATGAATTTTGGTAGAACAGTAATAGCTTACCAAAACAATATCGAGATGTCGACACTATTGTCACCAGTTCGTAAACCACAAACGAGGAGCAATTTTTGGCATTTATGGTAAGATTAACGCTACAGCACTCTGCACCTGCTCTCCCACATATATTGACTGGAGTTATACCTTCGTCTTCTGATGGTAGGCTGTCTGAAAAAGAGGGTGACGCCTGATAAAATATATCGCGAAATTGACAAGTTGAGTGATTTCGAAACTATTTTGGAATGAAATTGAATGAGTGTTTGGAGCAGTGGAGCAGACTTTGGGGAGACAAAACATGATCGATAAAATCTATAATCCCCCCCCCCCCTTTCTGTAAAATTTACATATTTTCTGATTTTTGTGAACTACTCGTATAATTTCATGCAGCTATGTCTCTTGCTTTAAGAAAAAAAACAGACACTGCAAAAAAAAATTCAATGTAACTTAAGGGACAATAAAAACAGGACAAATAATAATGAATAAATAAGCACTAAATGATTTAAAGATAGTGTGTTTTCATTGTATTTGAGTATATATATATGTAGCCAAACCTTATTTTTGTATTCTTTTTTGGTGGACGTTTACCTTTACCAGTCTTATACTACGTGGGAACAATCCAGTCGGATGGTGATAGCTTTTCAAAAACGAAGCGCCCTCTATCGTTCAATTTACTCTTTTCCAGGACTTGTATCTGTCAGACACCTGAGCATTTTACAAATGGCATTTTACAAGATTTCTATAAAGTTTGTAGATTATTCAAAAACGCTCTTCAAATGAAAGATCAGGTCCCAAAGCTTGACCACTCGAACTAAACTTTCGCGTAAGAATTAAAGTCAATGACAAGGCGGTAGTTTGACTATTGGGTTTTTCCGTGGTCTAAGGGAGATAAAATCTGCATGTAAATGTCTGAACTGGTGGCTCGATTTATGGGGGACAACATGTAGCAAATACCCTTTACTGCGACCTAATTTGATAGCGTGGGACAGATAGAAGCACACGGTATATTTGCATTATGCTATACCCTTAGTTCTTTCACCCTCTATAGCAATTAAACAACCAAATGTGCGTTCGTTAGGGAAGAAGCAAAAATGCCGCTTGGGTATGATTTTTTAAACACGATTTGGAACAATTTTCGAATTGTTGAGTGAAATGTTCGTTTTCCTACTTAGAATCCCTAATATTCCTAAGAAATCTTCACGGAAAATAAGCGCCTTACAAATCAACTTTAAGCAAAAAGCGACACTTAGATTTAGAATCTTCCAATGAATTATCTTTTGTTACGATATCTTGACATCTCTTTGTTAGTCACTCATGCAATAGAAGTTACAGCGAGTGCGAACTTATGCGTTATGATACGAATATAAAATTTGAACGATTGATGTTAACTTTGAAACTGAAGCTGTATTTGCGAGAGATGATATGACCATTAATCAGTGGTGTTTGGTACTTTTTGTGGATTTGTACCTTTTAGTAACTAATTAATCATTAACCTTTTTCATGCTGAATCTTGAATATTACTGCTTTGGCAGGAGGTACAGGTCGTGATCAGACTGCACATATGTATGTACCAACTATTTTTCATTTCTAAATTAGAAATGTTTAAACATTGTATTCGTAAATAAAAACCTACTTCAATAAGTGAAAAAAGTACCTTAAGTACGTTGATTTTCATGCATTTTTAGCATTTTTTATTCAGCTTGTCAAGTGTTATCACAAAAATTAGCAGATTCGTTTGAAAAATGGTTGCGATTAGGCACTAGGAAAAACAGAAAGTGTTTGCTCTTTTCTAAAAAGTACAAATTCCGTCGACAACTTTTTCTTTAGCATTTTTGCTGGTATCCACTTGTTGATGTTGTTAATATTTAGTCTTATTAAAGCTTAAGAAAGATAAAGAAAGTGTTTCTTGGTAAAATTATTTAATTCCCTCTTTGGTTATTTGAACTTTAGTGCATTGACAAGGTTCGAATATTCAAAATCGACTTACATATATCGCCAAAATAATTTTCTTGTGGAAACTTAACACATCGATAGTAATTATCCTCGGCCTCTTGAGTTAAACAAAAATAAACGCACTGACGTCGCGCACGGTGTTGGGTAACATAAACGTACCGTTTAACGTTTTGGCGTAGTTTATATCCAATACAACACTTCAAACAGTTTATTGGAATTTAACTAATGACACGGTGAAACTGAATCGATCCAAAAAGTCTGCTAAGATTAATTATAAGTAATAATAAAGTGTTGAGCTGTTTCACCTTGTCGTTCTCGTTTTTGGACTCTCGTGTAGATGTCTTTACAGATATTGCATCATGGGCAATAGAAAACAAAATATTTTGTGAAATATTTGTGAAATTCCTTATTTTTTAATAATTTTCACGTTCTAATTACTTTTATTTTCAGTCAGTGAATATGCTTTGGTGTCAGGCGTCTGTAATCTATATTTATTTCAGACTGCCGCTAATAATAATGAAATAATATAAAATTTATACAAAAATAAATACCATAATGGTATGATATTTAAGATAATTTTGAAACTTCGAATTACGAATACAATAAGGTATACATAATCATGTATCAGGAAACGTCACTGTGACATCAAGAAGTGAAACAAATAGAAAACCCAAAAAAAAGTTAAGATAATTACGCCTCGCATACATATTAAGTAGTTTTCGTTTGAACAAATAAGTATGAAAAAATACTTGGAGCATACTGTGTTTCGTTTATTTGTAAAAATATCAGGAAGTGTTTATAACCAAAATTATATATGTGACCCGCCATTAAAAAAAAAGGACGATCTGGGTATTGATTAAAATTCGTATTATGAGCCGTAAACAGAGATTAACGAAATTTGTAGAAATCCTGTAAAATTTGCATTAACATTGAAACTAGCAGAACTTTGGTCCAAACATTTTACATTCATGATACATTTACATGTATTGTTTCCCCTTTCGTCTCGTTCTTTTCACTACAATGCCACCAGAAACGTCCACCTTCAGTACTTTCAGTGCTTTGATTTTTTGTTAAAGTATAATTTTGCTGTGTAAGTTACTTAAAAGTTTTTAGATCTTGTACTATTAAACTCATTACCATTCATCCAGTACTGATAAATAACGCCACATTCCGACGTCTGTGGGCATTCCGTCATTAGCGATCCGTTTATTGTTGGCATATATGGAACCCATCCAGTAGGCTGTGAGGAGGTTAATGGGTTTATTGCAAAATTTAACATGAAGTCTGACTTCATTGTGACATCAGCTAATAACGTGTGACTTGTACATGGATCGCTTTGAGCTGTAAGTTCTGAAACTAGCGAAACATGGTGAATATGTATATAATAAATTAATTGTTTCGGCGCAAGACATGATTATCTTTCATTGGATGAACAACAAAAGCTATGTTTTTGCAATTGGTGTAACCAAGGACAAAAACAAAAGAAAGAGTACCTTTTGTTGTTTTGATATGAAAGGTTTATCGACGTTTCGCGAGAGACAAACGAATGTCGGAGAATGCTACCAGTCTTCCAATTTATCTACGGCACACAACGTAAAATCGACTTCAAAAGTGCAGGACTAAAAAAATTCGATGACAAAATCTTATTTCCTCTCTAGCTTCATTTTTGATATATCAAGTTCAATCTTAATTGATATAACAATTTAAACAGGGATTCGATCTATCATATATGTATCATATAGATTCTAACAAAGACTATTCGAAGATATATTCGTGTATACAATTTCAGCTAATATTTCGACTTTAGCCGAGTTTGTGCGTTACATTTCGAACAATTTCGAGTATGATGATGGACACAGATCGAGCAGCCTGGATAATCGCCCAGTGCAATAATGTTTTCCATCAATTGTGAGCAGAGACTAAAGAACCGTAGCCATCTATTTAGCCTGAGATTCAGGCCCTGTTTCTAGAACTTTGTAACAAGGTAGATAACCAAGTTGAACCCTCCAAAACACGAAATGATCTAACTTCTCTTCAAAGCAACAGGCTGAAATCAGGCTTTCAGAAACTAGACATTAACTCAATATTACATATTTTCAATAATGTAGCTCTATTTTAGAGACGGCCCCCAGTCTTCCATCGATTGAGTAAGTGGTGAAGACTCTGATCAGACTGCGCGTATCAATACGATGATTGGAGTCTTAACGCTGAGGACATTTGGACGTGTTGACAAAGTCACGCACATACTTTAAAATACATTTTTTTAAACTTACCGGTTAAAACCGTAATTAATAAAGCACCAATCCAAATACGAAACATTTTTATTCACAGATTTTAATGGCGTGTGTATAAAAACAAAATAAGTAAAAAAGAAAACATTAATTCGCCAGTCGGCGATCAAAACCTCGTTATATATCACAAATCGACGTTATCTGAAAACGTCAAGAATAATTCAATGGATTGAGATAAATTTGTCTTCTATGCAGTATTAACATTCAACCCGTATATATCTGTAAATAAAAGTACTAGTTGTGATAACAAGAAACATTGCATCGTGAATTCCCTTTTTATGTCAAACAGCATCAAATTACCTACTACCCCACCCCTATCCCTAATCTTTCTTTGTCTTACATGTATTGCTTTTGAAAAGGTATTTCAGTAAGCACCATTTCAAAGTCATCATTCAAGGTCATTTTTTTCAGGTCAAATATCTTGAAACTTCCGAAAATATTCAGTGACCGAGGCATTGGTCTTAAGCAAGCACATCTGTTTGTTTTGCCTTTTTATCAAAATATTTGACTCTTCCAAATTGAAACGAATAATCTGTTAATTACACATATTTCTTTCTCCCACAATATTATCTTTAAAAACCCCACTGGAATGTAAAGTCTATGGTAAATGTTATATAAGTAAAAGTATGTATTACAATTAAACCTCAAAACTCGAGTGATTTCTTTACTAAATACAATGTACGAGGGTTGATCAATAAGTACATGGACAAGTTGAATTTTTCTGTCATAAACCATCACATATTTCCAATTTTGGCAAAGAAACCACATACAATCGGTATCAATGAAGGCAATATTATTTTTTTTAAAGAATGATAAAGAAGATGGAGTTACATGTAACCATAATAACATATGGTTAACGGGACTACCGCATAAATTTTGCCTGTGTAATTAACATGTTAAGGATACTAAAATGACTTTATACTGTCGTTGTACAAAAAACATTTGACCAGATATTGCTAATAATCTTTATCTATTTTGTGATGAACCCCATACTCCATTATTCACACCAATCAAAATGGACATTTAAAAGAAATCGTATCGATTTTCACGTGGAAAGCCCAGCAAAAAGGTGAGTTATAACGGTACAAATTACGCGAGATTTAAGTTTAAACCGACGTGACCGTTAATATGCTAAGTAGCATGTCCAAATAAGGATTTGGAATTAAAGTCAATTAAAACCACGTTTTATGTTTACATTTTCGATTAGCTCAGTTGATAGAGCACCGGACTTCAAAACCATTGAAGTTCCACCGCGTGGGTTCGATTCCCGGGCTGGTACGCTAAAAAACTAATTGTCTTTCGGATGAAACGTTAAACCGAGGTCTCGTGAGACGATGCTTTACACCGAACACGTTAAAGACTATAATTCTTTATTCCTCCAAATATGAAGATAGCATAGTGAAAAATACAAAACTTATATACAAACATATAAAGTGAGGATGAACATGAACAAGAGAAGAGGTGAGAGACACATACAAATACACACAAACATATAAATTGTAAGAAATAGACAAAATAGCAATTTATCAATATATTTCACTAATTTGTGCGTGAAATGATAGTTACGAGAATCAGAATTTCAGTGTATTCAACGTTTAGACAATAAACAAATGATACATGTATCATACATGTATTATTGTTCATTAAGAAATATATGCATAAATGCAAGACACAGTGAAATTGATCAATCAACCAGTTGATATGGCAATTTACTAATTAAGCAATCAATCAGCTTATACATAAGCAATAAATGTACAAATGACTGAATGCACCAGTGAATGAATCTATCAATCTCACAAAACATGTCTACATAGATACAGATAAATTGAATTCGCGTACATCAATTAATCAGGTTATACAAATTAACAGAAAAATACATATACCATATATACATTATACAGAGAAGTACAAACAAAATGCATGAATGAATGAATGAATGCATGAATGAATGAATGAATGAATGAATGAATGAATGAATGAATGAATGAACGAACGAACGGACGGACGAACGAACGAACGAACGAACGAACGAACGAACGAACGAATGAATGAATGAATGAATGAATGAATGAATGAATGAATGAATATCTGCCAGAGTTGATTCGAATCCTTAACGAAATGAAATTGAAGAATTTCGATATATTGGCAGTTTGATTAAGAGTGTATGTATTCCTGTTATGCGAAATACCTTGGCGAAACTAAATTCAAGGCAATAAGTCATAAATATTGTTTAACTACTGCTTTCTAAAGTGTGGCATATAATCATGTTTGTACGTCTATATAATAAATAAAATGAAAGGCGTTTTGTAGTTACAACCAAATACCAGCCAATGCTATTGCAATACGTTTGTAATCAATAATTTCCTCCAGCTGACTCAAAGAATGGCCGAAACAAGACAAAATTTGTATTATTTGTTCATTGAAATGACTTTGCATTAGTTTTTAAATCGTACTGCGAAGCAGTAGATTTATATCTACCGTTTTCCAGAAATCCAGTCTGTTTGACCCAGTACATTTTTACCATTATCTCCTGAGCAATGTGTTCAAACCAAATTATGTGTTTTCAAACACCGAAGAAACGGCCTTTTCAGTCACAATCTACAAACTTTGTTTATACCTTATTTACTTTTCGACAAATAGAGAAGAGGCTAATACAAAATTTGATGTAATTTTCGCTTTTAGTAATTACCAGTTAGTATTTTCACTGTTTATAACAAGATTTTCGGTTGAGTAAAGGAGTTGAAACGTACAATAGGTTACCTGTATAATTAATTTGTAGCACTTACAATATTACTGCTCTGAACTTTCTCGAACGGTCATTTACCAGTTGTAGGGCTGACAACCAATCAAATTCTGTTATGATTATCACTCGGTCAAAACCCACGCGTAAATGATGGACATCGTCTGCTCGAAATGTGTCAATTAACTTGTTTGTCATTAGTCAATAGTCGTCTGCACTCAAACAGGGAGCGTGGGAAGTTTACTCTTTTTTTCGCATGTGTTAACAAATAGAAATAATTTTGTAATTTTGAAATATTTGATTTCAATGAGCACTCTGATCACGCTCCAATCCTATTTTCATTAAATTCAAATTTGAGTATGAAGAAAAATTATTCAGCAACAAATAAACCGACAAAAACATACGATAAACTGATATAGGGGTAAGTTCATATCGGACTCGGTTTCGACCCGAGTTAACCGGGTTTCCATCAGAACGGCCTCGGTTTCGACACTAGTGATGTCATTGTAACCTTTCAACCTCGACGCTTCTGATCCTGGGTCAGGCCGGTGTTACTTGGGTTCCAAAATGGCGTCGAGAATAGTGCACAACAATTCGATTACAAAAAAATAAATATTCTCTATTACTTTAAATAACAAATACTTTTTTCTTATTTTATATAGTATTTTGCACGAGTTTATCACATTTCTTAATGGGATAACGATATTTCATGGTAAATTAATTATTGTAGCGGTAAATGAGAAGTTTGTTTACTACCACCAGTGGGTAACTCCGTTCACATGAATGTCTTTTCTGCGCATGCATATTACAGTCAATTTTAGATTATTACATCATCTCACGCGTCTCTCGGGCTGCCATTTGAATTTCCCCTAGGATAGCAGCAAGAGCGATCTATTGTTAGAACAACTCATGAATAATCATAGAGTGCTGCTAGATTTAATCAATTGGTCAGAAACCAAAGATATAAATAGCATAGTTGGCGATTTCACGTGTTTCTTGAGGGAAAATGCATTTACAGTATTTGGAAAAACCCAATGCTTGAAATACAAACATGTTGTTAATCAAAATTGTAAATAGTTTAATGAAAAATGTTTGTTGCTAAACAGGCTTTTAAACTCTATAGAGAGAGGAATAATATTAATAGACAAGCTTTTAGCTTGGCGCGTGCTCATTATAACAACGTAAAAATCTGCTAAGAAATAATTTAGACTAGCAGAGGGCTATCGAATCAGCAAACTTTCAAAATCAGACCCACGAGGTTGGATGAGCTGGCGATGTCCTCGAAAAGATGGATTGTTAAGACAAAAAACTCACAAATTTAAAGATTTTACCAACTATTATTGTCCAAATTTGAGCCCTTTTGATTGGCGAACTATTGCACTATCCCAGCCTCTCAATGATGTACGATTTACAGTGCTGACAGCACTTTGATTTATACCTGTCTCCGTAAAATGTGAAAATGGTTTCAAATAATTTTGAAGTATATTCAGCAGTTTTACAACAGAAGAACATTAAATGTACAACTCTCTGGTCTGTGTAAATATTGCATTTATTACAAGATGCATTGAAACTTTTAAAATGAGTCGTTATCATTTGAACTATAATCGTACAGGTCCGTCTCAAATGCCTATTTTTTCTTGAAATAACCCAAACGGTTGAGGGTTGTAACAAAGAAAACCCTGGATGAAATACTGGATATGCGGCTATTGTGCTATGTTCTAATACTTCTTGTCTGATAGATTCATTATAGAAAGAATTTACTTGTATTCTTATAAGATGATTCCATGTATGTTTGGTAGGAAATATTCCATCGTTAATATAAGTGAAGACCACATTTTTCAGATTGTATTTACCACATAGCTTGATGCATTCGGAGATGAACCCTCTCACTCGAGACGGATTATTATGGCGGGTCTCAGCAATAGTTTCGTCATGTATCCTTGCACTATCCCCCGTCACAACTAAGGGTAAGTTTATATCGGACTCGGTTTCGACCCGAGTTAACCGGGTTTCCATCAGATCGACCTCGGTTTCGACACTAGTGATGTCTTTTTCACCTTTCAACCTTGACGCTTCTGATCCTGGGTCAGGCCGGTGTTACTTGGGTTCCAAAATGTCGTCGAAAACAGTGCACGACAATTCGATTACATAAAACAAATTATCTCTTTTACTTTAAACGACAATTACTTTTTTCTTATTTAATATAGTATTTTGCACGAGTTTATCATATTTCTTAATGGGATAACGATATTACATGGTTAATTAATTATTGTAGCGGTAAATTAGAATTTTGTTTACTACCACCAGTGGGTTACTCCGTTTACATGAATGTCCTGTCTGCGCATGTATATTACAGTCAATTTAAGATTATTAAATAATCTCACGCGACTCCCGGGCTGCCATTTGAATTCCCCTAATCGTCTTCTGGGGGCGTCGCTCGTATGGGTATGTGCTACGGTAGCGACGATGAATAAACACAAATTACCCACACATTTTCTTACTATTAAACAGCCTTCTCCACCCCATGTTTAAGAGAGGAAATTACGAAATCGTTAACAATAACAAGATAGACAAAGTCATTATTTTGAAAACATTTTATTCTCAAAAAATAATGATTTTTAGAATGGTGAAATTAAAATATTGCCAAATACAAAACACTTTTGCCAACGTACAATTTATTTTGTGTCATTGATGAAAACGTTAGTCCCTTTAGAAGTCAAACGGACTATACGTGCCTTCATAGGCTACAATTACCATGATTACAAACGGTTTTAAATGTAAAGCATATTTTGAAAAAACGACAAAAAATATCAGTTTATTTAATTTTAAGCAAGCTTTCATAGAAGCCGAGTTCCGGTCATATTAGCCAAGGTATATTCTACAAAGAATACACAAAACTTATAAATCTATGAGTATGTATACGGATACAAAGTAACATTGTTTTGGTAATATTATTTTTTTGCAGACACTTTTATTAAGTGTCATATCTTTGTGTTTTATGTAGAATTTAGTAATGGATGTTTGCTACCAGGTCAATTGATCATAAGACCTTTGTTGCAAATACATGTATTCATTACTAATGTGTACATAAAACACAAAGATCTGACACTAAAGTTTATATATATCAGCTGGCGTCATAGCGCAGTTGGTAGCGCGTCGGACTGTCTCCGAGGTCGGCACTCATTCTTTCCGACTATTTGTCTCTCACCAATGGGTTGATAATCGTAGACCTATGCGAGATAGTCGCTGGAGGCTAGGAGAGGATATGATGGCTGTACTGGTGATAGAAATACCAGGAAACCATTGTTAGGTGCTCCAGCCGCCGCGATATAACTGAAAAAATGTTGAAAGCGGGGTTAAACCCCATTCAATCAATCAAACTAAAAGTTTATGCATAAAACAATTTTACCGTTTTATCCTCTTCTTCAAGCAAACAAGGGCGATAATCACCAGAATGATCATTACAATTACTGCACCAGCAACTGCAGAAATCACCGTGATGTCGAGGTCGCGACTATTACCAGGCGATGTAGGCGATTGACTGGTAGTTGGTGCGGCTGTTGGTAAGGAGGTGGTTGTACTTGGATCAGCAGCTGAAAAGAAAGATGATATACGTCTACAATCCCAAATAATAACTTCGGGCAGTTTTACTTGAAGTTGGATAAAATATCACATGGGCGTAAGTAGTATTTTAAATTAATTATGATCAAAAAAGGCGAAAAACCCAAAAAATATAGCCATAAGGGTAAAGCTTAATCAAACCGTCGTCAATCCGCACCTTTTGGCGAAAATGGCTGACAGAGAAAGAGGCCCACAGGAATAATCTAATGATTTCAATATTGATGAAAGGTCAATACATCGTAACTGCAGCTTGAAAAAGCTGTGGTTACGGTGCTATGATCATTAATGAGATGGAAATTGCGTGATTTGCATAATGGTAGCTTCGCCCTAGGATCAGATTGTTTGGTGTATTTGCATAGATGTCGATGGAGATTCCTAACATTGTGTGTACCAAAGCAAGCAGCCTGTCCTATTGTGTGTTGAGGTTTAACAATAATCCTATATAAACGCTAGGGCTTCAATTTCAACCAAACATATAGAAAGAGAGAAAGATATGAATTAAAGAGCGTAATTGTGTTAGGAAAAAAATGTTTAAAAAAATGAAAAATAAAAAAAAAGTTTGGATAAAAAACAAATTGGAGATGGCAAATTAGATTGACAAATAATAAGAAACTAGCGGAGTGGTACCGTTCCTTGATAGATTTCGAAATCTGTGTATCAAGGAAAAGGAACATCGCGTGCACGTGAGCAATCCGACCGCTGTCTTAAATGCATGAATTTTGGTAGAACAGTAATAGCTTACCAAAACAATATCGAGATGTCGACACTATTGTCACCAGTTCGTAAACCACAAACGAGGAGCAATTTTTGGCATTTATGGTAAGATTAACGCTACAGCACTCTGCACCTGCTCTCCCACATATATTGACTGGAGTTATACCTTCGTCTTCTGATGGTAGGCTGTCTGAAAAAGAGGGTGACGCCTGATAAAATATATCGCGAAATTGACAAGTTGAGTGATTTCGAAACTATTTTGGAATGAAATTGAATGAGTGTTTGGAGCAGTGGAGCAGACTTTGGGGAGACAAAACATGATCGATAAAATCTATAATCCCCCCCCCCTTTCTGTAAAATTTACATATTTTCTGATTTTTGTGAACTACTCGTATAATTTCATGCAGCTATGTCTCTTGCTTTAAGAAAAAAAACAGACACTGCAAAAAAAAATTCAATGTAACTTAAGGGACAATAAAAACAGGACAAATAATAATGAATAAATAAGCACTAAATGATTTAAAGATAGCGTGTTTTCATTGTATTTGAGTATATATATATGTAGCCAAACCTTATTTTTGTATTCTTTTTTGGTGGACGTTTACCTTTACCAGTCTTATACTACGTGGGAATAATCCAGTCGGATGGTGATAGCTTTTCAAAAACGAAGCGCCCTCTATCGTTCAATTTACTCTTTTCCAGGACTTGTATCTGTCAGACACCTGAGCATTTTACAAATGGCATTTTACAAGATTTCTATAAAGTTTGTAGATTATTCAAAAACGCTCTTCAAATGAAAGATCAGGTCCCAAAGCTTGACCACTCGAACTAAACTTTCGCGTAAGAATTAAAGTCAATGACAAGGCGGTAGTTTGACTATTGGGTTTTTCCGTGGTCTAAGGGAGATAAAATCTGCATGTAAATGTCTGAACTGGTGGCTCGATTTATGGGGGACAACATGTAGCAAATACCCTTTACTGCGACCTAATTTGATAGCGTGGGACAGATAGAAGCACACGGTATATTTGCATTATGCTATACCCTTAGTTCTTTCACCCTCTATAGCAATTAAACAACCAAATGTGCGTTCGTTAGGGAAGAAGCAAAAATGCCGCTTGGGTATGATTTTTTAAACACGATTTGGAACAATTTTCGAATTGTTGAGTGAAATGTTCGTTTTCCTACTTAGAATCCCTAATATTCCTAAGAAATCTTCACGGAAAATAAGCGCCTTACAAATCAACTTTAAGCAAAAAGCGACACTTAGATTTAGAATCTTCCAATGAATTATCTTTTGTTACGATATCTTGACATCTCTTTGTTAGTCACTCATGCAATAGAAGTTACAGCGAGTGCGAACTTATGCGTTATGATACGAATATAAAATTTGAACGATTGATGTTAACTTTGAAACTGAAGCTGTATTTGCGAGAGATGATATGACCATTAATCAGTGGTGTTTGGTACTTTTTGTGGATTTGTACCTTTTAGTAACTAATTAATCATTAACCTTTTTCATGCTGAATCTTGAATATTACTGCTTTGGCAGGAGGTACAGGTCGTGATCAGACTGCACATATGTATGTACCAACTATTTTTCATTTCTAAATTAGAAATGTTTAAACATTGTATTCGTAAATAAAAACCTACTTCAATAAGTGAAAAAAGTACCTTAAGTACGTTGATTTTCATGCATTTTTAGCATTTTTTATTCAGCTTGTCAAGTGTTATCACAAAAATTAGCAGATTCGTTTGAAAAATGGTTGCGATTAGGCACTAGGAAAAACAGAAAGTGTTTGCTCTTTTCTAAAAAGTACAAATTCCGTCGACAACTTTTTCTTTAGCATTTTTGCTGGTATCCACTTGTTGATGTTGTTAATATTTAGTCTTATTAAAGCTTAAGAAAGATAAAGAAAGTGTTTCTTGGTAAAATTATTTAATTCCCTCTTTGGTTATTTGAACTTTAGTGCATTGACAAGGTTCGAATATTCAAAATCGACTTACATATATCGCCAAAATAATTTTCTTGTGGAAACTTAACACATCGATAGTAATTATCCTCGGCCTCTTGAGTTAAACAAAAATAAACGCACTGACGTCGCGCACGGTGTTGGGTAACATAAACGTACCGTTTAACGTTTTGGCGTAGTTTATATCCAATACAACACTTCAAACAGTTTATTGGAATTTAACTAATGACACGGTGAAACTGAATCGATCCAAAAAGTCTGCTAAGATTAATTATAAGTAATAATAAAGTGTTGAGCTGTTTCACCTTGTCGTTCTCGTTTTTGGACTCTCGTGTAGATGTCTTTACAGATATTGCATCATGGGCAATAGAAAACAAAATATTTTGTGAAATATTTGTGAAATTCCTTATTTTTTAATAATTTTCACGTTCTAATTACTTTTATTTTCAGTCAGTGAATATGCTTTGGTGTCAGGCGTCTGTAATCTATATTTATTTCAGACTGCCGCTAATAATAATGAAATAATATAAAATTTATAAAAAAATAAATACCATAATGGTATGATATTTAAGATAATTTTGAAACTTCGAATTACGAATACAATAAGGTATACATAATCATGTATCAGGAAACGTCACTGTGACATCAAGAAGTGAAACAAATAGAAAACCCCAAAAAAAGTTAAGATAATTACGCCTCGCATACATATTAAGTAGTTTTCGTTTGAACAAATAAGTATGAAAAAATACTTGGAGCATACTGTGTTTCGTTTATTTGTAAAAATATCAGGAAGTGTTTATAACCAAAATTATATATGTGACCCGCCATTAAAAAAAAAGGACGATCTGGGTATTGATTAAAATTCGTATTATGAGCCGTAAACAGAGATTAACGAAATTTGTAGAAATCCTGTAAAATTTGCATTAACATTGAAACTAGCAGAACTTTGGTCCAAACATTTTACATTCATGATACATGCTTTGTTTCCCCTTTCGTCTCGTTCTTTTCACTACAATGCCACCAGAAACGTCCACCTTCAGTACTTTCAGTGCTTTGATTTTTTGTTAAAGTATAATTTTGCTGTGTAAGTTACTTAAAAGTTTTTAGATCTTGTACTATTAAACTCATTACCATTCATCCAATACTGATAAATAACGCCACATTCCGACGTCTGTGGGCATTCCGTCATTAGCGATCCGTTTATTGTTGGCATATATGGAACCCATCCAGTAGGCTGTGAGGAGGTTAATGGGTTAATTGCAAAATTTAACATGAAGTCTGACTTCATTGTGACATCAGCTAATAACGTGTGACTTGTACATGGATCGCTTTGAGCTGTAAGTTCTGAAACTAGCGAAACATGGTGAATATGTATATAATAAATTAATTGTTTCGGCGCAAGACATGATTATCTTTCATTGGATGAACAGCAAAAGCTATGTTTTTGCAATTGGTGTAACCAAGGACAAAAACAAAAGAAAGAGTACCTTTTGTTGTTTTGATATGAAAGGTTTATCGACGTTTCGCGAGAGACAAACGAATGTCGGAGAATGCTACCCGTCTTCCAATTTATCTACGGCACACAACGTAAAATCGACTTCAAAAGTGCAGGACTAAAAAAATTCGATGACAAAATCTTATTTCCTCTCTAGCTTCATTTTTGATATATCAAGTTCAATCTTAATTGATATAACAATTTAAACAGGGATTCGATCTATCATATATGTATCATATAGATTCTAACAAAGACTATTCGAAGATATATTCGTGTATACAATTTCAGCTAATATTTCGACTTTAGCCGAGTTTGTGCGTTACATTTCGAACAATTTCGAGTATGATGATGGACACAGATCGAGCAGCCTGGATAATCGCCCAGTGCAATAATGTTTTCCGTCAATTGTGAGCAGAGACTAAAGAACCATAGCCATCTATTTAGCCTGAGATTCAGGCCCTGTTTCTAGAACTTTGTAACAAGGTAGATAACCAAGTTGAACCCTCCAAAACACGAAATGATCTAACTTCTCTTCAAAGCAACAGGCTGAAATCAGGCTTTCAGAAACTAGACATTAACTCAATATTACATATTTTCAATAATGTAGCTCTATTTTAGAGACGGCCCCCAGTCTTCCATCGATTGAGTAAGTGGTGAAGACTCTGATCAGACTGCGCGTATCAATACGATGATTGGAGTCTTAACGCTGAGGACATTTGGACGTGTTGACAAAGTCACGCACATACTTTAAAATACATTTTTTTAAACTTACCGGTTAAAACCGTAATTAATAAAGCACCAATCCAAATACGAAACATTTTTATTCACAGATTTTAATGGCGTGTGTATAAAAACAAAATAAGTAAAAAAGAAAACATTAATTCGCCAGTCGGCGATCAAAACCTCGTTATATATCACAAATCGACGTTATCTGAAAACGTCAAGAATAATTCAATGGATTGAGATAAATTTGTCTTCTATGCAGTATTAACATTCAACCCGTATATATCTGTAAATAAAAGTACTAGTTGTGATAACAAGAAACATTGCATCGTGAATTCCCTTTTTATGTCAAACAGCATCAAATTACCTACTACCCCACCCCTATCCCTAATCTTTCTTTGTCTTACATGTATTGCTTTTGAAAAGGTATTTCAGTAAGCACCATTTCAAAGTCATCATTCAAGGTCATTTTTTCAGGTCAAATATCTTGAAACTTCCGAAAATATTCAGTGACCGAGGCATTGGTCTTAAGCAAGCACATCTGTTTGTTTTGCCTTTTTATCAAAATATTTGACTCTTCCAAATTGAAACGAATAATCTGTTAATTACACATATTTCTTTCTCCCACAATATTATCTTTAAAAAACCCCACTGGAATGTAAAGTCTATGGTAAATGTTATATAAGTAAAAGTATGTATTACAATTAAACCTCAAAACTCGAGTGATTTCTTTACTAAATACAATGTACGAGGGTTGATCAATAAGTACATGGACAAGTTGAATTTTTCTGTCATAAACCATCACATATTTCCAATTTTGGCAAAGAAACCACATACAATCGGTATCAATGAAGGCAATATTATTTTTTTTAAAGAATGATAAAGAAGATGGAGTTACATGTAACCATAATAACATATGGTTAACGGGACTACCGCATAAATTTTGCCTGTGTAATTAACATGTTAAGGATACTAAAATGACTTTATACTGTCGTTGTACAAAAAACATTTGACCAGATATTGCTAATAATCTTTATCTATTTTGTGATGAACCCCATACTCCATTATTCACACCAATCAAAATGGACATTTAAAAGAAATCGTATCGATTTTCACGTGGAAAGCCCAGCAAAAAGGTGAGTTATAACGGTACAAATTACGCGAGATTTAAGTTTAAACCGACGTGACCGTTAATATGCTAAGTAGCATGTCCAAATAAGGATTTGGAATTAAAGTCAATTAAAACCACGTTTTATGTTTACATTTTCGATTAGCTCAGTTGATAGAGCACCGGACTTCAAAACCATTGAAGTTCCACCGCGTGGGTTCGATTCCCGGGCTGGTACGCTAAAAAACTAATTGTCTTTCGGATGAAACGTTAAACCGAGGTCTCGTGAGACGATGCTTTACACCGAACACGTTAAAGACTATAATTCTTTATTCCTCCAAATATGAAGATAGCATAGTGAAAAATACAAAACTTATATACAAACATATAAAGTGAGGATGAACATGAACAAGTGAAGAGGTGAGAGACACATACAAATACACACAAACATATAAATTGTAAGAAATAGACAAAATAGCAATTTATCAATATATTTCACTAATTTGTGCGTGAAATGATAGTTACGAGAATCAGAATTTCAGTGTATTCAACGTTTAGACAATAAACAAATGATACATGTATCATACATGTATTATTGTTCATTAAGAAATATATGCATAAATGCAAGACACAGTGAAATTGATCAATCAACCAGTTGATATGGCAATTTACTAATTAAGCAATCAATCAGCTTATACATAAGCAATAAATGTACAAATGACTGAATGCACCAGTGAATGAATCTATCAATCTCACAAAACATGTCTACATAGATACAGATAAATTGAATTCGCGTACATCAATTAATCAGGTTATACAAATTAACAGAAAAATACATATACCATATATACATTATACAGAGAAGTACAAACAAAATGCATGAATGAATGAATGAATGCATGAATGAATGAATGAATGAATGAATGAATGAATGAATGAATGAATGAATGAATGAATGAATGAACGGACGGACGAACGAACGAACGAACGAACGAACGAACGAACGAACGAACGAACGAATGAATGAATGAATGAATGAATGAATGAATGAATGAATGAATGAATGAATGAATGAATGAATGAATGAATGAATGAATGAATGAATGAATGAATATCTGCCAGAGTTGATTCGAATCCTTAACGAAATGAAATTGAAGAATTTCGATATATTGGCAGTTTGATTAAGAGTGTATGTATTCCTGTTATGCGAAATACCTTGGCGAAACTAAATTCAAGGCAATAAGTCATAAATATTGTTTAACTACTGCTTTCTAAAGTGTGGCATATAATCATGTTTGTACGTCTATATAATAAATAAAATGAAAGGCGTTTTGTAGTTACAACCAAATACCAGCCAATGCTATTGCAATACGTTTGTAATCAATAATTTCCTCCAGCTGACTCAAAAAATGGCCGAAACAAGACAAAATTTGTATTATTTGTTCATTGAAATGACTTTGCATTAGTTTTTAAATCGTACTGCGAAGCAGTATATTTATATCTACCGTTTTCCAGAAATCCAGTCTGTTTGACCCAGTACATTTTTACCATTATCTCCTGAGCAATGTGTTCAAACCAAATTATGTGTTTTCAAACACCGAAGAAACGGCCTTTTCAGTCACAATCTACAAACTTTGTTTATACCTTATTTACTTTTCGACAAATAGAGAAGAGGCTAATACAAAATTTGATGTAATTTTCGCTTTTAGTAATTACCAGTTAGTATTTTCACTGTTTATAACAAGATTTTCGGTTGAGTAAAGGAGTTGAAACGTACAATAGGTTACCTGTATAATTAATTTGTAGCACTTACAATATTACTGCTCTGAACTTTCTCGAACGGTCATTTACCAGTTGTAGGGCTGACAACCAATCAAATTCTGTTATGATTATCACTCGGTCAAAACCCACGCGTAAATGATGGACATCGTCTGCTCGAAATGTGTCAATTAACTTGTTTGTCATTAGTCAATAGTCGTCTGCACTCAAACAGGGAGCGTGGGAAGTTTACTCTTTTTTTCGCATGTGTTAACAAATAGAAATAATTTTGTAATTTTGAAATATTTGATTTCAATGAGCACTCTGATCACGCTCCAATCCTATTTTCATTAAATTCAAATTTGAGTATGAAGAAAAATTATTCAGCAACAAATAAACCGACAAAAACATACGATAAACTGATATAGGGGTAAGTTCATATCGGACTCGGTTTCGACCCGAGTTAACCGGGTTTCCATCAGAACGGCCTCGGTTTCGACACTAGTGATGTCATTGTAACCTTTCAACCTCGACGCTTCTGATCCTGGGTCAGGCCGGTGTTACTTGGGTTCCAAAATGGCGTCGAGAATAGTGCACAACAATTCGATTACAAAAAAATAAATATTCTCTATTACTTTAAATAACAAATACTTTTTTCTTATTTTATATAGTATTTTGCACGAGTTTATCACATTTCTTAATGGGATAACGATATTTCATGGTAAATTAATTATTGTAGCGGTAAATGAGAAGTTTGTTTACTACCACCAGTGGGTAACTCCGTTCACATGAATGTCTTTTCTGCGCATGCATATTACAGTCAATTTTAGATTATTACATCATCTCACGCGTCTCTCGGGCTGCCATTTGAATTTCCCCTAGGATAGCAGCAAGAGCGATCTATTGTTAGAACAACTCATGAATAATCATAGAGTGCTGCTAGATTTAATCAATTGGTCAGAAACCAAAGATATAAATAGCATAGTTGGCGATTTCACGTGTTTCTTGAGGGAAAATGCATTTACAGTATTTGGAAAAACCCAATGCTTGAAATACAAACATGTTGGTAATCAAAATTGTAAATAGTTTAATGAAAAATGTTTGTTGCTAAACAGGCTTTTAAACTCTATAGAGAGAGGAATAATATTAATAGACAAGCTTTTAGCTTGGCGCGTGCTCATTATAACAACGTAAAAATCTGCTAAGAAATAATTTAGACTAGCAGAGGGCTATCGAATCAGCAAACTTTCAAAATCAGACCCACGAGGTTGGATGAGCTGGCGATGTCCTCGAAAAGATGGATTGTTAAGACAAAAAACTCACAAATTTAAAGATTTTACCAACTATTATTGTCCAAATTTGAGCCCTTTTGATTGGCGAACTATTGCACTATCCCAGCCTCTCAATGATGTACGATTTACAGTGCTGACAGCACTTTGATTTATACCTGTCTCCGTAAAATGTGAAAATGGTTTCAAATAATTTTGAAGTATATTCAGCAGTTTTACAACAGAAGAACATTAAATGTACAACTCTCTGGTCTGTGTAAATATTGCATTTATTACAAGATGCATTGAAACTTTTAAAATGAGTCGTAATCATTTGAACTATAATCGTACAGGTCCGTCTCAAATGCCTATTTTTTCTTGAAATAACCCAAACGGTTGAGGGTTGTAACAAAGAAAACCCTGGATGAAATACTGGATATGCGGCTATTGTGCTATGTTCTAATACTTCTTGTCTGATAGATTCATTATAGAAAGAATTTACTTGTATTCTTATAAGATGATTCCATGTATGTTTGGTAGGAAATATTCCATCGTTAATATAAGTGAAGACCACATTTTTCAGATTGTATTTACCACATAGCTTGATGCATTCGGAGATGAACCCTCTCACTCGAGACGGATTATTATGGCGGGTCTCAGCAATAGTTTCGTCATGTATCCTTGCACTATCCCCCGTCACAACTAAGGGTAAGTTTATATCGGACTCGGTTTCGACCCGAGTTAACCGGGTTTCCATCAGATCGACCTCGGTTTCGACACTAGTGATGTCTTTTTCACCTTTCAACCTTGACGCTTCTGATCCTGGGTCAGGCCGGTGTTACTTGGGTTCCAAAATGTCGTCGAAAACAGTGCACGACAATTCGATTACATAAAACAAATTATCTCTTTTACTTTAAACGACAATTACTTTTTTCTTATTTAATATAGTATTTTGCACGAGTTTATCATATTTCTTAATGGGATAACGATATTACATGGTTAATTAATTATTGTAGCGGTAAATTAGAATTTTGTTTACTACCACCAGTGGGTTACTCCGTTTACATGAATGTCCTGTCTGCGCATGTATATTACAGTCAATTTAAGATTATTAAATAATCTCACGCGACTCCCGGGCTGCCATTTGAATTCCCCTAATCGTCTTCTGGGGGCGTCGCTCGTATGGGTATGTGCTACGGTAGCGACGATGAATAAACACAAATTACCCACACATTTTCTTACTATTAAACAGCCTTCTCCACCCCATGTTTAAGAGAGGAAATTACGAAATCGTTAACAATAACAAGATAGACAAAGTCATTATTTTGAAAACATTTTATTCTCAAAAAATAATGATTTTTAGAATGGTGAAATTAAAATATTGCCAAATACAAAACACTTTTGCCAACGTACAATTTATTTTGTGTCATTGATGAAAACGTTAGTCCCTTTAGAAGTCAAACGGACTATACGTGCCTTCATAGGCTACAATTACCATGATTACAAACGGTTTTAAATGTAAAGCATATTTTGAAAAAACGACAAAAAATATCAGTTTATTTAATTTTAAGCAAGCTTTCATAGAAGCCGAGTTCCGGTCATATTAGCCAAGGTATATTCTACAAAGAATACACAAAACTTATAAATCTATGAGTATGTATACGGATACAAAGTAACATTGTTTTGGTAATATTATTTTTTTGCAGACACTTTTATTAAGTGTCATATCTTTGTGTTTTATGTAGAATTTAGTAATGGATGTTTGCTACCAGGTCAATTGATCATAAGACCTTTGTTGCAAATACATGTATTCATTACTAATTTGTACATAAAACACAAAGATCTGACACTAAAGTTTATATATATCAGCTGGCGTCATAGCGCAGTTGGTAGCGCGTCGGACTGTCTCCGAGGTCGGCACTGATTCTTTCCGACTATTTGTCTCTCACCAATGGGTTGATAATCGTAGACCTATGCGAGATAGTCGCTGGAGGCTAGGAGAGGATATGATGGCTGTACTGGTGATAGAAATACCAGGAAACCATTGTTAGGTGCTCCAGCCGCCGCGATATAACTGAAAAAATGTTGAAAGCGGGGTTAAACCCCATTCAATCAATCAAACTAAAAGTTTATGCATAAAACAATTTTACCGTTTTATCCTCTTCTTCAAGCAAACAAGGGCGATAATCACCAGAATGATCATTACAATTACTGCACCAGCAACTGCAGAAATCACCGTGATGTTGAGGTCGCGACTATTACCAGGCGATGTAGGCGATTGACTGGTAGTTGGTGCGGCTGTTGGTATGGAGGTGGTTGTACTTGGATCAGCAGCTGAAAAGAAAGATGATATACGTCTACAATCCCAAATAATAACTTCGGGCAGTTTTACTTGAAGTTGGATAAAATATCACATGGGCGTAAGTAGTATTTTAAATTAATTATGATCAAAAAAGGCGAAAAACCCAAAAAATATAGCCATAAGGGTAAAGCTTAATCAAACCGTCGTCAATCCGCACCTTTTGGCGAAAATGGCTGACAGAGAAAGAGGCCCACAGGAATAATCTAATGATTTCAATATTGATGAAAGGTCAATACATCGTAACTGCAGCTTGAAAAAGCTGTGGTTACGGTGCTATGATCATTAATGAGATGGAAATTGCGTGATTTGCATAATGGTAGCTTCGCCCTAGGATCAGATTGTTTGGTGTATTTGCATAGATGTCGATGGAGATTCCTAACATTGTGTGTACCAAAGCAAGCAGCCTGTCCTATTGTGTGTTGAGGTTTAACAATAATCCTATATAAACGCTAGGGCTTCAATTTCAACCAAACATATAGAAAGAGAGAAAGATATGAATTAAAGAGCGTAATTGTGTTAGGAAAAAAATGTTTAAAAAAAAATGAAAAATAAAAAAAAAAGTTTGGATAAAAAACAAATTGGAGATGGCAAATTAGATTGACAAATAATAAGAAACTAGCGGAGTGGTACCGTTCCTTGATAGATTTCGAAATCTGTGTATCAAGGAAAAGGAACATCGCGTGCACGTGAGCAATCCGACCGCTGTCTTAAATGCATGAATTTTGGTAGAACAGTAATAGCTTACCAAAACAATATCGAGATGTCGACACTATTGTCACCAGTTCGTAAACCACAAACGAGGAGCAATTTTTGGCATTTATGGTAAGATTAACGCTACAGCACTCTGCACCTGCTCTCCCACATATATTGACTGGAGTTATACCTTCGTCTTCTGATGGTAGGCTGTCTGAAAAAGAGGGTGACGCCTGATAAAATATATCGCGAAATTGACAAGTTGAGTGATTTCGAAACTATTTTGGAATGAAATTGAATGAGTGTTTGGAGCAGTGGAGCAGACTTTGGGGAGACAAAACATGATCGATAAAATCTATAATCCCCCCCCCCCTTTCTGTAAAATTTACATATTTTCTGATTTTTGTGAACTACTCGTATAATTTCATGCAGCTATGTCTCTTGCTTTAAGAAAAAAAACAGACACTGCAAAAAAAAAATTCAATGTAACTTAAGGGACAATAAAAACAGGACAAATAATAATGAATAAATAAGCACTAAATGATTTAAAGATAGCGTGTTTTCATTGTATTTGAGTATATATATATGTAGCCAAACCTTATTTTTGTATTCTTTTTTGGTGGACGTTTACCTTTACCAGTCTTATACTACGTGGGAACAATCCAGTCGGATGGTGATAGCTTTTCAAAAACGAAGCGCCCTCTATCGTTCAATTTACTCTTTTCCAGGACTTGTATCTGTCAGACACCTGAGCATTTTACAAATGGCATTTTACAAGATTTCTATAAAGTTTGTAGATTATTCAAAAACGCTCTTCAAATGAAAGATCAGGTCCCAAAGCTTGACCACTCGAACTAAACTTTCGCGTAAGAATTAAAGTCAATGACAAGGCGGTAGTTTGACTATTGGGTTTTTCCGTGGTCTAAGGGAGATAAAATCTGCATGTAAATGTCTGAACTGGTGGCTCGATTTATGGGGGACAACATGTAGCAAATACCCTTTACTGCGACCTAATTTGATAGCGTGGGACAGATAGAAGCACACGGTATATTTGCATTATGCTATACCCTTAGTTCTTTCACCCTCTATAGCAATTAAACAACCAAATGTGCGTTCGTTAGGGAAGAAGCAAAAATGCCGCTTGGGTATGATTTTTTAAACACGATTTGGAACAATTTTCGAATTGTTGAGTGAAATGTTCGTTTTCCTACTTAGAATCCCTAATATTCCTAAGAAATCTTCACGGAAAATAAGCGCCTTACAAATCAACTTTAAGCAAAAAGCGACACTTAGATTTAGAATCTTCCAATGAATTATCTTTTGTTACGATATCTTGACATCTCTTTGTTAGTCACTCATGCAATAGAAGTTACAGCGAGTGCGAACTTATGCGTTATGATACGAATATAAAATTTGAACGATTGATGTTAACTTTGAAACTGAAGCTGTATTTGCGAGAGATGATATGACCATTAATCAGTGGTGTTTGGTACTTTTTGTGGATTTGTACCTTTTAGTAACTAATTAATCATTAACCTTTTTCATGCTGAATCTTGAATATTACTGCTTTGGCAGGAGGTACAGGTCGTGATCAGACTGCACATATGTATGTACCAACTATTTTTCATTTCTAAATTAGAAATGTTTAAACATTGTATTCGTAAATAAAAACCTACTTCAATAAGTGAAAAAAGTACCTTAAGTACGTTGATTTTCATGCATTTTTAGCATTTTTTATTCAGCTTGTCAAGTGTTATCACAAAAATTAGCAGATTCGTTTGAAAAATGGTTGCGATTAGGCACTAGGAAAAACAGAAAGTGTTTGCTCTTTTCTAAAAAGTACAAATTCCGTCGACAACTTTTTCTTTAGCATTTTTGCTGGTATCCACTTGTTGATGTTGTTAATATTTAGTCTTATTAAAGCTTAAGAAAGATAAAGAAAGTGTTTCTTGGTAAAATTATTTAATTCCCTCTTTGGTTATTTGAACTTTAGTGCATTGACAAGGTTCGAATATTCAAAATCGACTTACATATATCGCCAAAATAATTTTCTTGTGGAAACTTAACACATCGATAGTAATTATCCTCGGCCTCTTGAGTTAAACAAAAATAAACGCACTGACGTCGCGCACGGTGTTGGGTAACATAAACGTACCGTTTAACGTTTTGGCGTAGTTTATATCCAATACAACACTTCAAACAGTTTATTGGAATTTAACTAATGACACGGTGAAACTGAATCGATCCAAAAAGTCTGCTAAGATTAATTATAAGTAATAATAAAGTGTTGAGCTGTTTCACCTTGTCGTTCTCGTTTTTGGACTCTCGTGTAGATGTCTTTACAGATATTGCATCATGGGCAATAGAAAACAAAATATTTTGTGAAATATTTGTGAAATTCCTTATTTTTTAATAATTTTCACGTTCTAATTACTTTTATTTTCAGTCAGTGAATATGCTTTGGTGTCAGGCGTCTGTAATCTATATTTATTTCAGACTGCCGCTAATAATAATGAAATAATATAAAATTTATAAAAAAATAAATACCATAATGGTATGATATTTAAGATAATTTTGAAACTTCGAATTACGAATACAATAAGGTATACATAATCATGTATCAGGAAACGTCACTGTGACATCAAGAAGTGAAACAAATAGAAAACCAAAAAAAAAGTTAAGATAATTACGCCTCGCACACATATTAAGTAGTTTTCGTTTGAACAAATAAGTATGAAAAAATACTTGGAGCATACTGTGTTTCGTTTATTTGTAAAAATATCAGGAAGTGTTTATAACCAAAATTATATATGTGACCCGCCATTAAAAAAAAAGGACGATCTGGGTATTGATTAAAATTCGTATTATGAGCCGTAAACAGAGATTAACGAAATTTGTAGAAATCCTGTAAAATTTGCATTAACATTGAAACTAGCAGAACTTTGGTCCAAACATTTTACATTCATGATACATTTACATGTATTGTTTCCCCTTTAGTCTCGTTCTTTTCACTACAATGCCACCAGAAACGTCCACCTTCAGTACTTTCAGTGCTTTGATTTTTTGTTAAAGTATAATTTTGCTGTGTAAGTTACTTAAAAGTTTTTAGATCTTGTACTATTAAACTCATTACCATTCATCCAGTACTGATAAATAACGCCACATTCCGACGTCTGTGGGCATTCCGTCATTAGCGATCCGTTTATTGTTGGCATATGTGGAACCCATCCAGTAGGCTGTGAGGAGGTTAATGGGTTTATTGCAAAATTTAACATGAAGTCTGACTTCATTGTGACATCAGCTAATAACGTGTGACTTGTACATGGATCGCTTTGAGCTGTAAGTTCTGAAACTAGCGAAACATGGTGAATATGTATATAATAAATTAATTGTTTCGGCGCAAGACATGATTATCTTTCATTGGATGAACAACAAAAGCTATGTTTTTGCAATTGGTGTAACCAAGGACAAAAACAAAAGAAAGAGTACCTTTTGTTGTTTTGATATGAAAGGTTTATCGACGTTTCGCGAGAGACAAACGAATGTCGGAGAATGCTACCCGTCTTCCAATTTATCTACGGCACACAACGTAAAATCGACTTCAAAAGTGCAGGACTAAAAAAATTCGATGACAAAATCTTATTTCCTCTCTAGCTTCATTTTTGATATATCAAGTTCAATCTTAATTGATATAACAATTTAAACAGGGATTCGATCTATCATATATGTATCATATAGATTCTAACAAAGACTATTCGAAGATATATTCGTGTATACAATTTCAGCTAATATTTCGACTTTAGCCGAGTTTGTGCGTTACATTTCGAACAATTTCGAGTATGATGATGGACACAGATCGAGCAGCCTGGATAATCGCCCAGTGCAATAATGTTTTCCATCAATTGTGAGCAGAGACTAAAGAACCGTAGCCATCTATTTAGCCTGAGATTCAGGCCCTGTTTCTAGAACTTTGTAACAAGGTAGATAACCAAGTTGAACCCTCCAAAACACGAAATGATCTAACTTCTCTTCAAAGCAACAGGCTGAAATCAGGCTTTCAGAAACTAGACATTAACTCAATATTACATATTTTCAATAATGTAGCTCTATTTTAGAGACGGCCCCCAGTCTTCCATCGATTGAGTAAGTGGTGAAGACTCTGATCAGACTGCGCGTATCAATACGATGATTGGAGTCTTAACGCTGAGGACATTTGGACGTGTTGACAAAGTCACGCACATACTTTAAAATACATTTTTTTTAAACTTACCGGTTAAAACCGTAATTAATAAAGCACCAATCCAAATACGAAACATTTTTATTCACAGATTTTAATGGCGTGTGTATAAAAACAAAATAAGTAAAAAAGAAAACATTAATTCGCCAGTCGGCGATCAAAACCTCGTTATATATCACAAATCGACGTTATCTGAAAACGTCAAGAATAATTCAATGGATTGAGATAAATTTGTCTTCTATGCAGTATTAACATTCAACCCGTATATATCTGTAAATAAAAGTACTAGTTGTGATAACAAGAAACATTGCATCGTGAATTCCCTTTTTATGTCAAACAGCATCAAATTACCTACTACCCCACCCCTATCCCTAATCTTTCTTTGTCTTACATGTATTGCTTTTGAAAAGGTATTTCAGTAAGCACCATTTCAAAGTCATCATTCAAGGTCATTTTTTTCAGGTCAAATATCTTGAAACTTCCGAAAATATTCAGTGACCGAGGCATTGGTCTTAAGCAAGCACATCTGTTTGTTTTGCCTTTTTATCAAAATATTTGACTCTTCCAAATTGAAACGAATAATCTGTTAATTACACATATTTCTTTCTCCCACAATATTATCTTTAAAAAAACCCACTGGAATGTAAAGTCTATGGTAAATGTTATATAAGTAAAAGTATGTATTACAATTAAACCTCAAAACTCGAGTGATTTCTTTACTAAATACAATGTACGAGGGTTGATCAATAAGTACATGGACAAGTTGAATTTTTCTGTCATAAACCATCACATATTTCCAATTTTGGCAAAGAAACCACATACAATCGGTATCAATGAAGGCAATATTATTTTTTTTAAAGAATGATAAAGAAGATGGAGTTACATGTAACCATAATAACATATGGTTAACGGGACTACCGCATAAATTTTGCCTGTGTAATTAACATGTTAAGGATACTAAAATGAATTTATACTGTCGTTGTACAAAAAACATTTGACCAGATATTGCTAATAATCTTTATCTATTTTGTGATGAACCCCATACTCCATTATTCACACCAATCAAAATGGACATTTAAAAGAAATCGTATCGATTTTCACGTGGAAAGCCCAGCAAAAAGGTGAGTTATAACGGTACAAATTACGCGAGATTTAAGTTTAAACCGACGTGACCGTTAATATGCTAAGTAGCATGTCCAAATAAGGATTTGGAATTAAAGTCAATTAAAACCACGTTTTATGTTTACATTTTCGATTAGCTCAGTTGATAGAGCACCGGACTTCAAAACCATTGAAGTTCCACCGCGTGGGTTCGATTCCCGGGCTGGTACGCTAAAAAACTAATTGTCTTTCGGATGAAACGTTAAACCGAGGTCTCGTGAGACGATGCTTTACACCGAACACGTTAAAGACTATAATTCTTTATTCCTCCAAATATGAAGATAGCATAGTGAAAAATACAAAACTTATATACAAACATATAAAGTGAGGATGAACATGAACAAGTGAAGAGGTGAGAGACACATACAAATACACACAAACATATAAATTGTAAGAAATAGACAAAATAGCAATTTATCAATATATTTCACTAATTTGTGCGTGAAATGATAGTTACGAGAATCAGAATTTCAGTGTATTCAACGTTTAGACAATAAACAAATGATACATGTATCATACATGTATTATTGTTCATTAAGAAATATATGCATAAATGCAAGACACAGTGAAATTGATCAATCAACCAGTTGATATGGCAATTTACTAATTAAGCAATCAATCAGCTTATACATAAGCAATAAATGTACAAATGACTGAATGCACCAGTGAATGAATCTATCAATCTCACAAAGCATGTCTACATAGATACAGATAAATTGAATTCGCGTACATCAATTAATCAGGTTATACAAATTAACAGAAAAATACATATACCATATATACATTATACAGAGAAGTACAAACAAAATGCATGAATGAATGAATGAATGCATGAATGAATGAATGAATGAATGAATGAATGAATGAATGAATGAACGAGCGGACGGACGAACGAACGAACGAACGAACGAACGAACGAACGAATGAATGAATGAATGAATGAATGAATGAATGAATGAATGAATATCTGCCAGAGTTGATTCGAATCCTTAACGAAATGAAATTGAAGAATTTCGATATATTGGCAGTTTGATTAAGAGTGTATGTATTCCTGTTATGCGAAATACCTTGGCGAAACTAAATTCAAGGCAATAAGTCATAAATATTGCTTAACTACTGCTTTCTAAAGTGTGGCATATAATCATGTTTGTACGTCTATATAATAAATGAAATGAAAGGCGTTTTGTAGTTACAACCAAATACCAGCCAATGCTATTGCAATACGTTTGTAATCAATAATTTCCTCCAGCTGACTCAAAGAATGGCCGAAACAAGACAAAATTTGTATTATTTGTTCATTGAAATGACTTTGCATTAGTTTTTAAATCGTACTGCGAAGCAGTAGATTTATATCTACCGTTTTCCAGAAATCCAGTCTGTTTGACCCAGTACATTTTTACCATTATCTCCTGAGCAATGTGTTCAAACCAAATTATGTGTTTTCAAACACCGAAGAAACGGCCTTTTCAGTCACAATCTACAAACTTTGTTTATACCTTATTTACTTTTCGACAAATAGAGAAGAGGCTAATACAAAATTTGATGTAATTTTCGCTTATAGTAATTACCAGTTAGTATTTTCACTGTTTATAACAAGATTTTCGGTTGAGTAAAGGAGTTGAAACGTACAATAGGTTACCTGTATAATTAATTTGTAGCACTTACAATATTACTGCTCTGAACTTTCTCGAACGGTCATTTACCAGTTGTAGGGCTGACAACCAATCAAATTCTGTTATGATTATCACTCGGTCAAAACCCACGCGTAAATGATGGACATCGTCTGCTCGAAATGTGTCAATTAACTTGTTTGTCATTAGTCAATAGTCGTCTGCACTCAAACAGGGAGCGTGGGAAGTTTACTCTTTTTTTCGCATGTGTTAACAAATAGAAATAATTTTGTAATTTTGAAATATTTGATTTCAATGAGCACTCTGATCACGCTCCAATCCTATTTTCATTAAATTCAAATTTGAGTATGAAGAAAAATTATTCAGCAACAAATAAACCGACAAAAACATACGATAAACTGATATAGGGGTAAGTTCATATCGGACTCGGTTTCGACCCGAGTTAACCGGGTTTCCATCAGAACGGCCTCGGTTTCGACACTAGTGATGTCATTGTAACCTTTCAACCTCGACGCTTCTGATCCTGGGTCAGGCCGGTGTTACTTGGGTTCCAAAATGGCGTCGAGAATAGTGCACAACAATTCGATTACAAAAAAATAAATATTCTCTATTACTTTAAATAACAAATAATTTTTTCTTATTTTATATAGTATTTTGCACGAGTTTATCACATTTCTTAATGGGATAACGATATTTCATGGTAAATTAATTATTGTAGCGGTAAATGAGAAGTTTGTTTACTACCACCAGTGGGTAACTCCGTTCACATGAATGTCTTTTCTGCGCATGCATATTACAGTCAATTTTAGATTATTACATCATCTCACGCGTCTCTCGGGCTGCCATTTGAATTTCCCCTAGGATAGCAGCAAGAGCGATCTATTGTTAGAACAACTCATGAATAATCATAGAGTGCTGCTAGATTTAATCAATTGGTCAGAAACCAAAGATATAAATAGCATAGTTGGCGATTTCACGTGTTTCTTGAGGGAAAATGCATTTACAGTATTTGGAAAAACCCAATGCTTGAAATACAAACATGTTGGTAATCAAAATTGTAAATAGTTTAATGAAAAATGTTTGTTGCTAAACAGGCTTTTAAACTCTATAGAGAGAGGAATAATATTAATAGACAAGCTTTTAGCTTGGCGCGTGCTCATTATAACAACGTAAAAATCTGCGAAGAAATAATTTAGACTAGCAGAGGGCTATCGAATCAGCAAACTTTCAAAATCAGACCCACGAGGTTGGATGAGCTGGCGATGTCCTCGAAAAGATGGATTGTTAAGACAAAAAACTCACAAATTTAAAGATTTTACCAACTATTATTGTCCAAATTTGAGCCCTTTTGATTGGCGAACTATTGCACTATCCCAGCCTCTCAATGATGTACGATTTACAGTGCTGACAGCACTTTGATTTATACCTGTCTCCGTAAAATGTGAAAATGGTTTCAAATAATTTTGAAGTATATTCAGCAGTTTTACAACAGAAGAACATTAAATGTACAACTCTCTGGTCTGTGTAAATATTGCATTTATTACAAGATGCATTGAAACTTTTAAAATGAGTCGTAATCATTTGAACTATAATCGTACAGGTCCGTCTCAAATGCCTATTTTTTCTTGAAATAACCCAAACGGTTGAGGGTTGTAACAAAGAAAACCCTGGATGAAATACTGGATATGCGGCTATTGTGCTATGTTCTAATACTTCTTGTCTGATAGATTCATTATAGAAAGAATTTACTTGTATTCTTATAAGATGATTCCATGTATGTTTGGTAGGAAATATTCCATCGTTAATATAAGTGAAGACCACATTTTTCAGATTGTATTTACCACATAGCTTGATGCATTCGGAGATGAACCCTCTCACTCGAGACGGATTATTATGGCGGGTCTCAGCAATAGTTTCGTCATGTATCCTTGCACTATCCCCCGTCACAACTAAGGGTAAGTTTATATCGGACTCGGTTTCGACCCGAGTTAACCGGGTTTCCATCAGATCGACCTCGGTTTCGACACTAGTGATGTCTTTTTCACCTTTCAACCTTGACGCTTCTGATCCTGGGTCAGGCCGGTGTTACTTGGGTTCCAAAATGTCGTCGAAAACAGTGCACGACAATTCGATTACATAAAACAAATTATCTCTTTTACTTTAAACGACAATTACTTTTTTCTTATTTAATATAGTATTTTGCACGAGTTTATCATATTTCTTAATGGGATAACGATATTACATGGTTAATTAATTATTGTAGCGGTAAATTAGAATTTTGTTTACTACCACCAGTGGGTTACTCCGTTTACATGAATGTCCTGTCTGCGCATGTATATTACAGTCAATTTAAGATTATTAAATAATCTCACGCGACTCCCGGGCTGCCATTTGAATTCCCCTAATCGTCTTCTGGGGGCGTCGCTCGTATGGGTATGTGCTACGGTAGCGACGATGAATAAACACAAATTACCCACACATTTTCTTACTATTAAACAGCCTTCTCCACCCCATGTTTAAGAGAGGAAATTACGAAATCGTTAACAATAACAAGATAGACAAAGTCATTATTTTGAAAACATTTTATTCTCAAAAAATAATGATTTTTAGAATGGTGAAATTAAAATATTGCCAAATACAAAACACTTTTGCCAACGTACAATTTATTTTGTGTCATTGATGAAAACGTTAGTCCCTTTAGAAGTCAAACGGACTATACGTGCCTTCATAGGCTACAATTACCATGATTACAAACGGTTTTAAATGTAAAGCATATTTTGAAAAAACGACAAAAAATATCAGTTTATTTAATTTTAAGCAAGCTTTCATAGAAGCCGAGTTCCGGTCATATTAGCCAAGGTATATTCTACAAAGAATACACAAAACTTATAAATCTATGAGTATGTATACGGATACAAAGTAACATTGTTTTGGTAATATTATTTTTTTGCAGACACTTTTATTAAGTGTCATATCTTTGTGTTTTATGTAGAATTTAGTAATGGATGTTTGCTACCAGGTCAATTGATCATAAGACCTTTGTTGCAAATACATGTATTCATTACTAATTTGTACATAAAACACAAAGATCTGACACTAAAGTTTATATATATCAGCTGGCGTCATAGCGCAGTTGGTAGCGCGTCGGACTGTCTCCGAGGTCGGCACTCATTCTTTCCGACTATTTGTCTCTCACCAATGGGTTGATAATCGTAGACCTATGCGAGATAGTCGCTGGAGGCTAGGAGAGGATATGATGGCTGTACTGGTGATAGAAATACCAGGAAACCATTGTTAGGTGCTCCAGCCGCCGCGATATAACTGAAAAAATGTTGAAAGCGGGGTTAAACCCCATTCAATCAATCAAACTAAAAGTTTATGCATAAAACAATTTTACCGTTTTATCCTCTTCTTCAAGCAAACAAGGGCGATAATCACCAGAATGATCATTACAATTACTGCACCAGCAACTGCAGAAATCACCGTGATGTTGAGGTCGCGACTATTACAAGGCGATGTAGGCGATTGACTGGTAGTTGGTGCGGCTGTTGGTAAGGAGGTGGTTGTACTTGGATCAGCAGCTGAAAAGAAAGATGATATACGTCTACAATCCCAAATAATAACTTCGGGCAGTTTTACTTGAAGTTGGATAAAATATCACATGGGCGTAAGTAGTATTTTAAATTAATTATGATCAAAAAAGGCGAAAAACCCAAAAAATATAGCCATAAGGGTAAAGCTTAATCAAACCGTCGTCAATCCGCACCTTTTGGCGAAAATGGCTGACAGAGAAAGAGGCCCACAGGAATAATCTAATGATTTCAATATTGATGAAAGGTCAATACATCGTAACTGCAGCTTGAAAAAGCTGTGGTTACGGTGCTATGATCATTAATGAGATGGAAATTGCGTGATTTGCATAATGGTAGCTTCGCCCTAGGATCAGATTGTTTGGTGTATTTGCATAGATGTCGATGGAGATTCCTAACATTGTGTGTACCAAAGCAAGCAGCCTGTCCTATTGTGTGTTGAGGTTTAACAATAATCCTATATAAACGCTAGGGCTTCAATTTCAACCAAACATATAGAAAGAGAGAAAGATATGAATTAAAGAGCGTAATTGTGTTAGGAAAAAAATGTTTAAAAAAAATGAAAAATAAAAAAAAAAGTTTGGATAAAAAACAAATTGGAGATGGCAAATTAGATTGACAAATAATAAGAAACTAGCGGAGTGGTACCGTTCCTTGATAGATTTCGAAATCTGTGTATCAAGGAAAAGGAACATCGCGTGCACGTGAGCAATCCGACCGCTGTCTTAAATGCATGAATTTTGGTAGAACAGTAATAGCTTACCAAAACAATATCGAGATGTCGACACTATTGTCACCAGTTCGTAAACCACAAACGAGGAGCAATTTTTGGCATTTATGGTAAGATTAACGCTACAGCACTCTGCACCTGCTCTCCCACGTATATTGACTGGAGTTATACCTTCGTCTTCTGATGGTAGGCTGTCTGAAAAAGAGGGTGACGCCTGATAAAATATATCGCGAAATTGACAAGTTGAGTGATTTCGAAACTATTTTGGAATGAAATTGAATGAGTGTTTGGAGCAGTGGAGCAGACTTTGGGGAGACAAAACATGATCGATAAAATCTATAATCCCCCCCCCCCCCTTTCTGTAAAATTTACATATTTTCTGATTTTTGTGAACTACTCGTATAATTTCATGCAGCTATGTCTCTTGCTTTAAGAAAAAAAACAGACACTGCAAAAAAAAATTCAATGTAACTTAAGGGACAATAAAAACAGGACAAATAATAATGAATAAATAAGCACTAAATGATTTAAAGATAGCGTGTTTTCATTGTATTTGAGTATATATATATGTAGCCAAACCTTATTTTTGTATTCTTTTTTGGTGGACGTTTACCTTTACCAGTCTTATACTACGTGGGAACAATCCAGTCGGATGGTGATAGCTTTTCAAAAACGAAGCGCCCTCTATCGTTCAATTTACTCTTTTCCAGGACTTGTATCTGTCAGACACCTGGGCATTTTACAAATGGCATTTTACAAGATTTCTATAAAGTTTGTAGATTATTCAAAAACGCTCTTCAAATGAAAGATCAGGTCCCAAAGCTTGACCACTCGAACTAAACTTTCGCGTAAGAATTAAAGTCAATGACAAGGCGGTAGTTTGACTATTGGGTTTTTCCGTGGTCTAAGGGAGATAAAATCTGCATGTAAATGTCTGAACTGGTGGCTCGATTTATGGGGGACAACATGTAGCAAATACCCTTTACTGCGACCTAATTTGATAGCGTGGGACAGATAGAAGCACACGGTATATTTGCATTATGCTATACCCTTAGTTCTTTCACCCTCTATAGCAATTAAACAACCAAATGTGCGTTCGTTAGGGAAGAAGCAAAAATGCCGCTTGGGTATGATTTTTTAAACACGATTTGGAACAATTTTCGAATTGTTGAGTGAAATGTTCGTTTTCCTACTTAGAATCCCTAATATTCCTAAGAAATCTTCACGGAAAATAAGCGCCTTACAAATCAACTTTAAGCAAAAAGCGACACTTAGATTTAGAATCTTCCAATGAATTATCTTTTGTTACGATATCTTGACATCTCTTTGTTAGTCACTCATGCAATAGAAGTTACAGCGAGTGCGAACTTATGCGTTATGATACGAATATAAAATTTGAACGATTGATGTTAACTTTGAAACTGAAGCTGTATTTGCGAGAGATGATATGACCATTAATCAGTGGTGTTTGGTACTTTTTGTGGATTTGTACCTTTTAGTAACTAATTAATCATTAACCTTTTTCATGCTGAATCTTGAATATTACTGCTTTGGCAGGAGGTACAGGTCGTGATCAGACTGCACATATGTATGTACCAACTATTTTTCATTTCTAAATTAGAAATGTTTAAACATTGTATTCGTAAATAAAAACCTACTTCAATAAGTGAAAAAAGTACCTTAAGTACGTTGATTTTCATGCATTTTTAGCATTTTTTATTCAGCTTGTCAAGTGTTATCACAAAAATTAGCAGATTCGTTTGAAAAATGGTTGCGATTAGGCACTAGGAAAAACAGAAAGTGTTTGCTCTTTTCTAAAAAGTACAAATTCCGTCGACAACTTTTTCTTTAGCATTTTTGCTGGTATCCACTTGTTGATGTTGTTAATATTTAGTCTTATTAAAGCTTAAGAAAGATAAAGAAAGTGTTTCTTGGTAAAATTATTTAATTCCCTCTTTGGTTATTTGAACTTTAGTGCATTGACAAGGTTCGAATATTCAAAATCGACTTACATATATCGCCAAAATAATTTTCTTGTGGAAACTTAACACATCGATAGTAATTATCCTCGGCCTCTTGAGTTAAACAAAAATAAACGCACTGACGTCGCGCACGGTGTTGGGTAACATAAACGTACCGTTTAACGTTTTGGCGTAGTTTATATCCAATACAACACTTCAAACAGTTTATTGGAATTTAACTAATGACACGGTGAAACTGAATCGATCCAAAAAGTCTGCTAAGATTAATTATAAGTAATAATAAAGTGTTGAGCTGTTTCACCTTGTCGTTCTCGTTTTTGGACTCTCGTGTAGATGTCTTTACAGATATTGCATCATGGGCAATAGAAAACAAAATATTTTGTGAAATATTTGTGAAATTCCTTATTTTTTAATAATTTTCACGTTCTAATTACTTTTATTTTCAGTCAGTGAATATGCTTTGGTGTCAGGCGTCTGTAATCTATATTTATTTCAGACTGCCGCTAATAATAATGAAATAATATAAAATTTATAAAAAAATAAATACCATAATGGTATGATATTTAAGATAATTTTGAAACTTCGAATTACGAATACAATAAGGTATACATAATCATGTATCAGGAAACGTCACTGTGACATCAAGAAGTGAAACAAATAGAAAACCCCCAAAAAAGTTAAGATAATTACGCCTCGCATACATATTAAGTAGTTTTCGTTTGAACAAATAAGTATGAAAAAATACTTGGAGCATACTGTGTTTCGTTTATTTGTAAAAATATCAGGAAGTGTTTATAACCAAAATTATATATGTGACCCGCCATTAAAAAAAAAAGGACGATCTGGGTATTGATTAAAATTCGTATTATGAGCCGTAAACAGAGATTAACGAAATTTGTAGAAATCCTGTAAAATTTGCATTAACATTGAAACTAGCAGAACTTTGGTCCAAACATTTTACATTCATGATACATTTACATGTATTGTTTCCCCTTTCGTCTCGTTCTTTTCACTACAATGCCACCAGAAACGTCCACCTTCAGTACTTTCAGTGCTTTGATTTTTTGTTAAAGTATAATTTTGCTGTGTAAGTTACTTAAAAGTTTTTAGATCTTGTACTATTAAACTCATTACCATTCATCCAGTACTGATAAATAACGCCACATTCCGACGTCTGTGGGCATTCCGTCATTAGCGATCCGTTTATTGTTGGCATATATGGAACCCATCCAGTAGGCTGTGAGGAGGTTAATGGGTTTATTGCAAAATTTAACATGAAGTCTGACTTCATTGTGACATCAGCTAATAACGTGTGACTTGTACATGGATCGCTTTGAGCTGTAAGTTCTGAAACTAGCGAAACATGGTGAATATGTATATAATAAATTAATTGTTTCGGCGCAAGACATGATTATCTTTCATTGGATGAACAACAAAAGCTATGTTTTTGCAATTGGTGTAACCAAGGACAAAAACAAAAGAAAGAGTACCTTTTGTTGTTTTGATATGAAAGGTTTATCGACGTTTCGCGAGAGACAAACGAATGTCGGAGAATGCTACCCGTCTTCCAATTTATCTACGGCACACAACGTAAAATCGACTTCAAAAGTGCAGGACTAAAAAAATTCGATGACAAAATCTTATTTCCTCTCTAGCTTCATTTTTGATATATCAAGTTCAATCTTAATTGATATAACAATTTAAACAGGGATTCGATCTATCATATATGTATCATATAGATTCTAACAAAGACTATTCGAAGATATATTCGTGTATACAATTTCAGCTAATATTTCGACTTTAGCCGAGTTTGTGCGTTACATTTCGAACAATTTCGAGTATGATGATGGACACAGATCGAGCAGCCTGGATAATCGCCCAGTGCAATAATGTTTTCCATCAATTGTGAGCAGAGACTAAAGAACCGTAGCCATCTATTTAGCCTGAGATTCAGGCCCTGTTTCTAGAACTTTGTAACAAGGTAGATAACCAAGTTGAACCCTCCAAAACACGAAATGATCTAACTTCTCTTCAAAGCAACAGGCTGAAATCAGGCTTTCAGAAACTAGACATTAACTCAATATTACATATTTTCAATAATGTAGCTCTATTTTAGAGACGGCCCCCAGTCTTCCATCGATTGAGTAAGTGGTGAAGACTCTGATCAGACTGCGCGTATCAATACGATGATTGGAGTCTTAACGCTGAGGACATTTGGACGTGTTGACAAAGTCACGCACATACTTTAAAATACATTTTTTTAAACTTACCGGTTAAAACCGTAATTAATAAAGCACCAATCCAAATACGAAACATTTTTATTCACAGATTTTAATGGCGTGTGTATAAAAACAAAATAAGTAAAAAAGAAAACATTAATTCGCCAGTCGGCGATCAAAACCTCGTTATATATCACAAATCGACGTTATCTGAAAACGTCAAGAATAATTCAATGGATTGAGATAAATTTGTCTTCTATGCAGTATTAACATTCAACCCGTATATATCTGTAAATAAAAGTACTAGTTGTGATAACAAGAAACATTGCATCGTGAATTCCCTTTTTATGTCAAACAGCATCAAATTACCTACTACCCCACCCCTATCCCTAATCTTTCTTTGTCTTACATGTATTGCTTTTGAAAAGGTATTTCAGTAAGCACCATTTCAAAGTCATCATTCAAGGTCATTTTTTCAGGTCAAATATCTTGAAACTTCCGAAAATATTCAGTGACCGAGGCATTGGTCTTAAGCAAGCACATCTGTTTGTTTTGCCTTTTTATCAAAATATTTGACTCTTCCAAATTGAAACGAATAATCTGTTAATTACACATATTTCTTTCTCCCACAATATTATCTTTAAAAAAACCCACTGGAATGTAAAGTCTATGGTAAATGTTATATAAGTAAAAGTATGTATTACAATTAAACCTCAAAACTCGAGTGATTTCTTTACTAAATACAATGTACGAGGGTTGATCAATAAGTACATGGACAAGTTGAATTTTTCTGTCATAAACCATCACATATTTCCAATTTTGGCAAAGAAACCACATACAATCGGTATCAATGAAGGCAATATTATTTTTTGTAAAGAATGATAAAGAAGATGGAGTTACATGTAACCATAATAACATATGGTTAACGGGACTACCGCATAAATTTTGCCTGTGTAATTAACATGTTAAGGATACTAAAATGACTTTATACTGTCGTTGTACAAAAAACATTTGACCAGATATTGCTAATAATCTTTATCTATTTTGTGATGAACCCCATACTCCATTATTCACACCAATCAAAATGGACATTTAAAAGAAATCGTATCGATTTTCACGTGGAAAGCCTAGCAAAAAGGTGAGTTATAACGGTACAAATTACGCGAGATTTAAGTTTAAACCGACGTGACCGTTAATATGCTAAGTAGCATGTCCAAATAAGGATTTGGAATTAAAGTCAATTAAAACCACGTTTTATGTTTACATTTTCGATTAGCTCAGTTGATAGAGCACCGGACTTCAAAACCATTGAAGTTCCACCGCGTGGGTTCGATTCCCGGGCTGGTACGCTAAAAAACTAATTGTCTTTCGGATGAAACGTTAAACCGAGGTCTCGTGAGACGATGCTTTACACCGAACACGTTAAAGACTATAATTCTTTATTCCTCCAAATATGAAGATAGCATAGTGAAAAATACAAAACTTATATACAAACATATAAAGTGAGGATGAACATGAACAAGTGAAGAGGTGAGAGACACATACAAATACACACAAACATATAAATTGTAAGAAATAGACAAAATAGCAATTTATCAATATATTTCACTAATTTGTGCGTGAAATGATAGTTACGAGAATCAGAATTTCAGTGTATTCAACGTTTAGACAATAAACAAATGATACATGTATCATACATGTATTATTGTTCATTAAGAAATATATGCATAAATGCAAGACACAGTGAAATTGATCAATCAACCAGTTGATATGGCAATTTACTAATTAAGCAATCAATCAGCTTATACATAAGCAATAAATGTACAAATGACTGAATGCACCAGTGAATGAATCTATCAATCTCACAAAACATGTCTACATAGATACAGATAAATTGAATTCGCGTACATCAATTAATCAGGTTATACAAATTAACAGAAAAATACATATACCATATATACATTATACAGAGAAGTACAAACAAAATGCATGAATGAATGAATGAATGCATGAATGAATGAATGAATGAATGAATGAATGAACGAACGGACGGACGAACGAACGAACGAACGAACGAACGAACGAACGAACGAACGAACGAATGAATGAATGAATGAATGAATGAATGAATGAATGAATGAATGAATGAATGAATGAATGAATGAATATCTGCCAGAGTTGATTCGAATCCTTAACGAAATGAAATTGAAGAATTTCGATATATTGGCAGTTTGATTAAGAGTGTATGTATTCCTGTTATGCGAAATACCTTGGCGAAACTAAATTCAAGGCAATAAGTCATAAATATTGTTTAACTACTGCTTTCTAAAGTGTGGCATATAATCATGTTTGTACGTCTATATAATAAATAAAATGAAAGGCGTTTTGTAGTTACAACCAAATACCAGCCAATGCTATTGCAATACGTTTGTAATCAATAATTTCCTCCAGCTGACTCAAAGAATGGCCGAAACAAGACAAAATTTGTATTATTTGTTCATTGAAATGACTTTGCATTAGTTTTTAAATCGTACTGCGAAGCAGTAGATTTATATCTACCGTTTTCCAGAAATCCAGTCTGTTTGACCCAGTACATTTTTACCATTATCTCCTGAGCAATGTGTTCAAACCAAATTATGTGTTTTCAAACACCGAAGAAACGGCCTTTTCAGTCACAATCTACAAACTTTGTTTATACCTTATTTACTTTTCGACAAATAGAGAAGAGGCTAATACAAAATTTGATGTAATTTTCGCTTTTAGTAATTACCAGTTAGTATTTTCACTGTTTATAACAAGATTTTCGGTTGAGTAAAGGAGTTGAAACGTACAATAGGTTACCTGTATAATTAATTTGTAGCACTTACAATATTACTGCTCTGAACTTTCTCGAACGGTCATTTACCAGTTGTAGGGCTGACAACCAATCAAATTCTGTTATGATTATCACTCGGTCAAAACCCACGCGTAAATGATGGACATCGTCTGCTCGAAATGTGTCAATTAACTTGTTTGTCATTAGTCAATAGTCGTCTGCACTCAAACAGGGAGCGTGGGAAGTTTACTCTTTTTTTCGCATGTGTTAACAAATAGAAATAATTTTGTAATTTTGAAATATTTGATTTCAATGAGCACTCTGATCACGCTCCAATCCTATTTTCATTAAATTCAAATTTGAGTATGAAGAAAAATTATTCAGCAACAAATAAACCGACAAAAACATACGATAAACTGATATAGGGGTAAGTTCATATCGGACTCGGTTTCGACCCGAGTTAACCGGGTTTCCATCAGAACGGCCTCGGTTTCGACACTAGTGATGTCATTGTAACCTTTCAACCTCGACGCTTCTGATCCTGGGTCAGGCCGGTGTTACTTGGGTTCCAAAATGGCGTCGAGAATAGTGCACAACAATTCGATTACAAAAAAATAAATATTCTCTATTACTTTAAATAACAAATACTTTTTTCTTATTTTATATAGTATTTTGCACGAGTTTATCACATTTCTTAATGGGATAACGATATTTCATGGTAAATTAATTATTGTAGCGGTAAATGAGAAGTTTGTTTACTACCACCAGTGGGTAACTCCGTTCACATGAATGTCCTGTCTGCGCATGCATATTACAGTCAATTTTAGATTATTACATCATCTCACGCGTCTCTCGGGCTGCCATTTGAATTTCCCCTAGGATAGCAGCAAGAGCGATCTATTGTTAGAACAACTCATGAATAATCATAGAGTGCTGCTAGATTTAATCAATTGGTCAGAAACCAAAGATATAAATAGCATAGTTGGCGATTTCACGTGTTTCTTGAGGGAAAATGCATTTACAGTATTTGGAAAAACCCAATGCTTGAAATACAAACATGTTGGTAATCAAAATTGTAAATAGTTTAATGAAAAATGTTTGTTGCTAAACAGGCTTTTAAACTCTATAGAGAGAGGAATAATATTAATAGACAAGCTTTTAGCTTGGCGCGTGCTCATTATAACAACGTAAAAATCTGCTAAGAAATAATTTAGACTAGCAGAGGGCTATCGAATCAGCAAACTTTCAAAATCGGACCCACGAGGTTGGATGAGCTGGCGATGTCCTCGAAAAGATGGATTGTTAAGACAAAAAACTCACAAATTTAAAGATTTTACCAACTATTATTGTCCAAATTTGAGCCCTTTTGATTGGCGAACTATTGCACTATCCCAGCCTCTCAATGATGTACGATTTACAGTGCTGACAGCACTTTGATTTATACCTGTCTCCGTAAAATGTGAAAATGGTTTCAAATAATTTTGAAGTATATTCAGCAGTTTTACAACAGAAGAACATTAAATGTACAACTCTCTGGTCTGTGTAAATATTGCATTTATTACAAGATGCATTGAAACTTTTAAAATGAGTCGTAATCATTTGAACTATAATCGTACAGGTCCGTCTCAAATGCCTATTTTTTCTTGAAATAACCCAAACGGTTGAGGGTTGTAACAAAGAAAACCCTGGATGAAATACTGGATATGCGGCTATTGTGCTATGTTCTAATACTTCTTGTCTGATAGATTCATTATAGAAAGAATTTACTTGTATTCTTATAAGATGATTCCATGTATGTTTGGTAGGAAATATTCCATCGTTAATATAAGTGAAGACCACATTTTTCAGATTGTATTTACCACATAGCTTGATGCATTCGGAGATGAACCCTCTCACTCGAGACGGATTATTATGGCGGGTCTCAGCAATAGTTTCGTCATGTATCCTTGCACTATCCCCCGTCACAACTAAGGGTAAGTTTATATCGGACTCGGTTTCGACCCGAGTTAACCGGGTTTCCATCAGATCGACCTCGGTTTCGACACTAGTGATGTCTTTTTCACCTTTCAACCTTGACGCTTCTGATCCTGGGTCAGGCCGGTGTTACTTGGGTTCCAAAATGTCGTCGAAAACAGTGCACGACAATTCGATTACATAAAACAAATTATCTCTTTTACTTTAAACGACAATTACTTTTTTCTTATTTAATATAGTATTTTGCACGAGTTTATCATATTTCTTAATGGGATAACGATATTACATGGTTTATTAATTATTGTAGCGGTAAATTAGAATTTTGTTTACTACCACCAGTGGGTTACTCCGTTTACATGAATGTCCTGTCTGCGCATGTATATTACAGTCAATTTAAGATTATTAAATAATCTCACGCGACTCCCGGGCTGCCATTTGAATTCCCCTAATCGTCTTCTGGGGGCGTCGCTCGTATGGGTATGTGCTACGGTAGCGACGATGAATAAACACAAATTACCCACACATTTTCTTACTATTAAACAGCCTTCTCCACCCCATGTTTAAGAGAGGAAATTACGAAATCGTTAACAATAACAATTGATGAAAACGTTAGTCCCTTTAGAAGTCAAACGGACTATACGTGCCTTCATAGGCTACAATTACCATGATTACAAACGGTTTTAAATGTAAAGCATATTTTGAAAAAACGACAAAAAATATCAGTTTATTTAATTTTAAGCAAGCTTTCATAGAAGCCGAGTTCCGGTCATATTAGCCAAGGTATATTCTACAAAGAATACACAAAACTTATAAATCTATGAGTATGTATACGGATACAAAGTAACATTGTTTTGGTAATATTATTTTTTTTGCAGACACTTTTATTAAGTGTCATATCTTTGTGTTTTATGTAGAATTTAGTAATGGATGTTTGCTACCAGGTCAATTGATCATAAGACCTTTGTTGCAAATACATGTATTCATTACTAATTTGTACATAAAACACAAAGATCTGACACTAAAGTTTATATATATCAGCTGGCGTCATAGCGCAGTTGGTAGCGCGTCGGACTGTCTCCGAGGTCGGCACTCATTCTTTCCGACTATTTGTCTCTCACCAATGGGTTGATAATCGTAGACCTATGCGAGATAGTCGCTGGAGGCTAGGAGAGGATATGATGGCTGTACTGGTGATAGAAATACCAGGAAACCGTTGTTAGGTGCTCCAGCCGCCGCGATATAACTGAAAAAATGTTGAAAGCGGGGTTAAACCCCATTCAATCAATCAAACTAAAAGTTTACGCATAAAACAATTTTACCGTTTTATCCTCTTCTTCAAGCAAACAAGGGCGATAATCACCAGAATGATCATTACAATTACTGCACCAGCAACTGCAGAAATCACCGTGATGTTGAGGTCGCGACTATTACCAGGCGATGTAGGCGATTGACTGGTAGTTAGTGCGGCTGTTGGTAAGGAGGTGGTTGTACTTGGATCAGCAGCTGAAAAGAAAGATGATATACGTCTACAATCCCAAATAATAACTTCGGGCAGTTTTACTTGAAGTTGGATAAAATATCACATGGGCGTAAGTAGTATTTTAAATTAATTATGATCAAAAAAGGCGAAAAACCCAAAAAATATAGCCATAAGGGTAAAGCTTAATCAAACCGTCGTCAATCCGCACCTTTTGGCGAAAATGGCTGACAGAGAAAGAGGCCCACAGGAATAATCTAATGATTTCAATATTGATGAAAGGTCAATACATCGTAACTGCAGCTTGAAAAAGCTGTGGTTACGGTGCTATGATCATTAATGAGATGGAAATTGCGTGATTTGCATAATGGTAGCTTCGCCCTAGGATCAGATTGTTTGGTGTATTTGCATAGATGTCGATGGAGATTCCTAACATTGTGTGTACCAAAGCAAGCAGCCTGTCCTATTGTGTGTTGAGGTTTAACAATAATCCTATATAAACGCTAGGGCTTCAATTTCAACCAAACATATAGAAAGAGAGAAAGATATGAATTAAAGAGCGTAATTGTGTTAGGAAAAAAATGTTTAAAAAAATGAAAAATAAAAAAAAAGTTTGGATAAAAAACAAATTGGAGATGGCAAATTAGATTGACAAATAATAAGAAACTAGCGGAGTGGTACCGTTCCTTGATAGATTTCGAAATCTGTGTATCAAGGAAAAGGAACATCGCGTGCACGTGAGCAATCCGACCGCTGTCTTAAATGCATGAATTTTGGTAGAACAGTAATAGCTTACCAAAACAATATCGAGATGTCGACACTATTGTCACCAGTTCGTAAACCACAAACGAGGAGCAATTTTTGGCATTTATGGTAAGATTAACGCTACAGCACTCTGCACCTGCTCTCCCACATATATTGACTGGAGTTATACCTTCGTCTTCTGATGGTAGGCTGTCTGAAAAAGAGGGTGACGCCTGATAAAATATATCGCGAAATTGACAAGTTGAGTGATTTCGAAACTATTTTGGAATGAAATTGAATGAGTGTTTGGAGCAGTGGAGCAGACTTTGGGGAGACAAAACATGATCGATAAAATCTATAATCCCCCCCCCCTTTCTGTAAAATTTACATATTTTCTGATTTTTGTGAACTACTCGTATAATTTCATGCAGCTATGTCTCTTGCTTTAAGAAAAAAAACAGACACTGCAAAAAAAAATTCAATGTAACTTAAGGGACAATAAAAACAGGACAAATAATAATGAATAAATAAGCACTAAATGATTTAAAGATAGCGTGTTTTCATTGTATTTGAGTATATATATATGTAGCCAAACCTTATTTTTGTATTCTTTTTTGGTGGACGTTTACCTTTACCAGTCTTATACTACGTGGGAACAATCCAGTCGGATGGTGATAGCTTTTCAAAAACGAAGCGCCCTCTATCGTTCAATTTACTCTTTTCCAGGACTTGTATCTGTCAGACACCTGAGCATTTTACAAATGGCATTTTACAAGATTTCTATAAAGTTTGTAGATTATTCAAAAACGCTCTTCAAATGAAAGATCAGGTCCCAAAGCTTGACCACTCGAACTAAACTTTCGCGTAAGAATTAAAGTCAATGACAAGGCGGTAGTTTGACTATTGGGTTTTTCCGTGGTCTAAGGGAGATAAAATCTGCATGTAAATGTCTGAACTGGTGGCTCGATTTATGGGGGACAACATGTAGCAAATACCCTTTACTGCGACCTAATTTGATAGCGTGGGACAGATAGAAGCACACGGTATATTTGCATTATGCTATACCCTTAGTTCTTTCACCCTCTATAGCAATTAAACAACCAAATGTGCGTTCGTTAGGGAAGAAGCAAAAATGCCGCTTGGGTATGATTTTTTAAACACGATTTGGAACAATTTTCGAATTGTTGAGTGAAATGTTCGTTTTCCTACTTAGAATCCCTAATATTCCTAAGAAATCTTCACGGAAAATAAGCGCCTTACAAATCAACTTTAAGCAAAAAGCGACACTTAGATTTAGAATCTTCCAATGAATTATCTTTTGTTACGATATCTTGACATCTCTTTGTTAGTCACTCATGCAATAGAAGTTACAGCGAGTGCGAACTTATGCGTTATGATACGAATATAAAATTTGAACGATTGATGTTAACTTTGAAACTGAAGCTGTATTTGCGAGAGATGATATGACCATTAATCAGTGGTGTTTGGTACTTTTTGTGGATTTGTACCTTTTAGTAACTAATTAATCATTAACCTTTTTCATGCTGAATCTTGAATATTACTGCTTTGGCAGGAGGTACAGGTCGTGATCAGACTGCACATATGTATGTACCAACTATTTTTCATTTCTAAATTAGAAATGTTTAAACATTGTATTCGTAAATAAAAACCTACTTCAATAAGTGAAAAAAGTACCTTAAGTACGTTGATTTTCATGCATTTTTAGCATTTTTTATTCAGCTTGTCAAGTGTTATCACAAAAATTAGCAGATTCGTTTGAAAAATGGTTGCGATTAGGCACTAGGAAAAACAGAAAGTGTTTGCTCTTTTCTAAAAAGTACAAATTCCGTCGACAACTTTTTCTTTAGCATTTTTGCTGGTATCCACTTGTTGATGTTGTTAATATTTAGTCTTATTAAAGCTTAAGAAAGATAAAGAAAGTGTTTCTTGGTAAAATTATTTAATTCCCTCTTTGGTTATTTGAACTTTAGTGCATTGACAAGGTTCGAATATTCAAAATCGACTTACATATATCGCCAAAATAATTTTCTTGTGGAAACTTAACACATCGATAGTAATTATCCTCGGCCTCTTGAGTTAAACAAAAATAAACGCACTGACGTCGCGCACGGTGTTGGGTAACATAAACGTACCGTTTAACGTTTTGGCGTAGTTTATATCCAATACAACACTTCAAACAGTTTATTGGAATTTAACTAATGACACGGTGAAACTGAATCGATCCAAAAAGTCTGCTAAGATTAATTATAAGTAATAATAAAGTGTTGAGCTGTTTCACCTTGTCGTTCTCGTTTTTGGACTCTCGTGTAGATGTCTTTACAGATATTGCATCATGGGCAATAGAAAACAAAATATTTTGTGAAATATTTGTGAAATTCCTTATTTTTTAATAATTTTCACGTTCTAATTACTTTTATTTTCAGTCAGTGAATATGCTTTGGTGTCAGGCGTCTGTAATCTATATTTATTTCAGACTGCCGCTAATAATAATGAAATAATATAAAATTTATAAAAAAATAAATACCATAATGGTATGATATTTAAGATAATTTTGAAACTTCGAATTACGAATACAATAAGGTATACATAATCATGTATCAGGAAACGTCACTGTGACATCAAGAAGTGAAACAAATAGAAAACCCAAAAAAAAGTTAAGATAATTACGCCTCGCATACATATTAAGTAGTTTTCGTTTGAACAAATAAGTATGAAAAAATACTTGGAGCATACTGTGTTTCGTTTATTTGTAAAAATATCAGGAAGTGTTTATAACCAAAATTATATATGTGACCCGCCATTAAAAAAAAAGGACGATCTGGGTATTGATTAAAATTCGTATTATGAGCCGTAAACAGAGATTAACGAAATTTGTAGAAATCCTGTAAAATTTGCATTAACATTGAAACTAGCAGAACTTTGGTCCAAACATTTTACATTCATGATACATTTACATGTATTGTTTCCCCTTTCGTCTCGTTCTTTTCACTACAATGCCACCAGAAACGTCCACCTTCAGTACTTTCAGTGCTTTGATTTTTTGTTAAAGTATAATTTTGCTGTGTAAGTTACTTAAAAGTTTTTAGATCTTGTACTATTAAACTCATTACCATTCATCCAGTACTGATAAATAACGCCACATTCCGACGTCTGTGGGCATTCCGTCATTAGCGATCCGTTTATTGTTGGCATATATGGAACCCATCCAGTAGGCTGTGAGGAGGTTAATGGGTTTATTGCAAAATTTAACATGAAGTCTGACTTCATTGTGACATCAGCTAATAACGTGTGACTTGTACATGGATCGCTTTGAGCTGTAAGTTCTGAAACTAGCGAAACATGGTGAATATGTATATAATAAATTAATTGTTTCGGCGCAAGACATGATTATCTTTCATTGGATGAACAACAAAAGCTATGTTTTTGCAATTGGTGTAACCAAGGACAAAAACAAAAGAAAGAGTACCTTTTGTTGTTTTGATATGAAAGGTTTATCGACGTTTCGCGAGAGACAAACGAATGTCGGAGAATGCTACCCGTCTTCCAATTTATCTACGGCACACAACGTAAAATCGACTTCAAAAGTGCAGGACTAAAAAAATTCGATGACAAAATCTTATTTCCTCTCTAGCTTCATTTTTGATATATCAAGTTCAATCTTAATTGATATAACAATTTAAACAGGGATTCGATCTATCATATATGTATCATATAGATTCTAACAAAGACTATTCGAAGATATATTCGTGTATACAATTTCAGCTAATATTTCGACTTTAGCCGAGTTTGTGCGTTACATTTCGAACAATTTCGAGTATGATGATGGACACAGATCGAGCAGCCTGGATAATCGCCCAGTGCAATAATGTTTTCCATCAATTGTGAGCAGAGACTAAAGAACCGTAGCCATCTATTTAGCCTGAGATTCAGGCCCTGTTTCTAGAACTTTGTAACAAGGTAGATAACCAAGTTGAACCCTCCAAAACACGAAATGATCTAACTTCTCTTCAAAGCAACAGGCTGAAATCAGGCTTTCAGAAACTAGACATTAACTCAATATTACTTATTTTCAATAATGTAGCTCTATTTTAGAGACGGCCCCCAGTCTTCCATCGATTGAGTAAGTGGTGAAGACTCTGATCAGACTGCGCGTATCAATACGATGATTGGAGTCTTAACGCTGAGGACATTTGGACGTGTTGACAAAGTCACGCACATACTTTAAAATACATTTTTTTAAACTTACCGGTTAAAACCGTAATTAATAAAGCACCAATCCAAATACGAAACATTTTTATTCACAGATTTTAATGGCATGTGTATAAAAACAAAATAAGTAAAAAAGAAAACATTAATTCGCCAGTCGGCGATCAAAACCTCGTTATATATCACAAATCGACGTTATCTGAAAACGTCAAGAATAATTCAATGGATTGAGATAAATTTGTCTTCTATGCAGTATTAACATTCAACCCGTATATATCTGTAAATAAAAGTACTAGTTGTGATAACAAGAAACATTGCATCGTGAATTCCCTTTTTATGTCAAACAGCATCAAATTACCTACTACCCCACCCCTATCCCTAATCTTTCTTTGTCTTACATGTATTGCTTTTGAAAAGGTATTTCAGTAAGCACCATTTCAAAGTCATCATTCAAGGTCATTTTTTCAGGTCAAATATCTTGAAACTTCCGAAAATATTCAGTGACCGAGGCATTGGTCTTAAGCAAGCACATCTGTTTGTTTTGCCTTTTTATCAAAATATTTGACTCTTCCAAATTGAAACGAATAATCTGTTAATTACACATATTTCTTTCTCCCACAATATTATCTTTAAAAAAACCCACTGGAATGTAAAGTCTATGGTAAATGTTATATAAGTAAAAGTATGTATTACAATTAAACCTCAAAACTCGAGTGATTTCTTTACTAAATACAATGTACGAGGGTTGATCAATAAGTACATGGACAAGTTGAATTTTCTGTCATAAACCATCACATATTTCCAATTTTGTCAAAGAAACCACATACAATCGGTATCAATGAAGGCAATATTATTTTTTTTAAAGAATGATAAAGAAGATGGAGTTACATGTAACCATAATAACATATGGTTAACGGGACTACCGCAATTTCACGTCGACATATTATTACATAAAAACATTCTATTTTGATTAAAAAATCTTGAAACAAGGTGAAATTACCTCTTTGATAAGCTACAGATGTTTCGTTATATTCGCTATATTTATTACCCCCCCCCCCCTTTAATGGAATATACGTAATTTTCTATTTGTGTGTCTTCATGGTATAATCAGACACTTTAAAATCCACACCAGCATATAAATGAATTTCGAATTAAATGGCGATCGTATTGGTCTCTTTCGAAACGTTTTCTAACAAATTTGGTGCTTTAATGGTCGATTTGATTGACTGTTTGGAATGAGTGAATAGAGCGCTCAGTGGGTGATTTAGAACGGTATCGATTGGAATAACCATCAATTTCACGATGTTTTTAACTATATTATATTATTTCCAAGACCCTTCATAGTCGGCCCCCATTAAAACCAGCTGTTAAAATGGGGAACAGTGGGTTAAAGCCAGGAACGTGAACATGTAGACTGAACGTTTTGGGGCGGCTCAATATGCTAAAAGTAAAATGCTTATTAAATCCATCCTTTACTCAGGTGGCTACGACAACTTTTAACGGAAAAATGAGCAAATCTACAGAAGAAATCTTCTCTGTAACCAAAAGGTATGCAACTTTCATATTTGGTATGGAAACTACTTGACCTTATCAAGTTTATTATATGTCTTTGCTTGCATATTTTGGGCGCCTACCTATTTTACATTTAAATAAAGAAGAAAACCTTCGAAGATCTTCTCTGAAACCAAAAAGCAGCCAGCTTTCATATTTTGCATGTTGTATTCTCTTGTTGACCTCTACCAAGTACATAAAAAGTATTCTTATCATGCCCATGTGGTCAAATTTGGGCTATGCTCGGGCGCATCTCATTTTTTTTTATTGAAACACGTATTTCATAAAAGGAAATCTGTTAAAATCTTCTGAAAATAGAAGGCATACGCCCTAAGTAATTTGTATGCAGTTTAATCAACAATAGCGTAACTACCATTACACACATAACGCAAATGTGTAATAGAAATAAAACCTCTTTCGAAAAATGTCGTTGATTAAGGATCATAACAAGCTGTAGTTACGATGTTTTGATTATCCACCGACGCCCAAATCATAGAGGAGGGGAGCAGACGGAGGACATGCATCTTTTTTCACAGTTGACATTTCGCCTATATTTTATACGGAGCCCCGTAGGTGACATAATACACACATTTTTTTTTCCGTAATGACGAAATACTATTTCGTTATAACGATTTAGTATTTCGTTAAAACGAATTACTATTTCGTTAAAACGAATTAATATTTCGTTTTATCGAAATACTATATCGTTTTTACGAAATAATATTTCGTTTAAACGAATTAGAAAAGCTGTAGAAAAGCTCGAAGTACAGCATGGAAACCAATGAGCAATGCAGACAAGGGCGTAACAACCATTACGCACATTACGCAAGCGCGTAATAGAAATAATTCCTCTTTCGAAAATGTCATTGACGAACATTCATAACATCTAAACTACAGCTTTTTCAAGCTGTAATAACGACGTTTTGGTTATTCACCAATGCCCAAATCAAAGAAAAGGGGAACTCAGGGAATTCATCTTTTGTCACAGTTCACATATCGCCTTAATCCTTTGTCCAATGTTGGTCATCTTCTGCGTATAAATTTTCAAAATACTAGTTACGCCTACGGTAGAGTTAACCCTTATTCAAATTATGGCATTAGTTATCGATCTAAAGCTTTAAAGGAGACGTGTATTTGTCTCTCGCACATGTAACAATTAGAAAGTACACACGTGGTTTCATATTTCAAGGGATAACAACCGAGTGTTCCGAAGGATACTATTTCGTTTTAACGAAATAGTAATTCGTTTTAACGAAATAGCATTTCGTTTAAACGAAATAGATTTCGATATAACGAAATATTAATTCGTTTTAACGAAATATTCAATCGTTATAACGAAATACTAATTCGTTTTAACGAATTACTAATTTATTTTAACGAAATAGTATTTCGATATAACGAAATATTAAATCGTTATAACGAAATATTAATTCGTTTTAACGAAATATTAAATCGTTATAACGAAATATTAATTCGTTTTAACGAATTTTTAATTCGTTTAAACGAAATAGTATTTCGTTAAAACGATATAGTATTTCGTTAAACGAAATATTAATTCGTAATAACGAAATAGTAATTCGTTTTATCGAAATAGTATTTCGTTATTACGGATTAAAAATGTGTATAGTATGTCACCTATGGGGCTCCGTAATTTTATATATTCTTTGTTGGTCGCTTTCTGAGTGCGCAGAAATACAAAATACTAGTTACGCCTGTGATTAAGTTGACTTAACCAGATTAGTACATATCGTACTTTTTTGGCCTTGTACTTTCGCTCAACCCGTGACATCACACTAGGGCCAGAAAAACTTATGTGAGCGAGTAAGGACCGTCATTGTTTGCTTGAAATACACGTACTTATTCTAAACAACATTGTAATATTCGCTGATTTCTTAAGTATACAATGGTAGCTTGTGAGAAAATTCGCTCCTTTGGATGTGCAAAACCGGGAGTAATATTTTAGAATTTAGTATTTTTTTTTTAGTCTCTTATCAGCAATTGTTAAGCAATGAGAACTTTCTAGTGTACAGTTACATTGTAACAACACCGATGTTACACCATCGACGTTCGCTATTTTGACGTTACATTTTAGTGCCGCATTATCGTGCGCGACGTCATAGCGCCGATTTTGGCCAACTTGGACGAATTAAGCAGTATTAATTATTCCATTAAAACATTCAACATATTATCTTCCTGTTTGTGCTAATCAGACGCTTTGGACTCCGCATTTGATTATAAAATTGTGCAATGATTTGACAGACATGAATGAAATATCGTTCGTAATGAACGGTTTTGAAGCGTTTTTAAAGAATTAAGTGCGTTTTTGACTAGTTTGGGTTAGTGTTTGAAATAAGTGAATGGAACGCATTTGAGTGGTTTTGATCGAGCTGAGTGTCAATTTCAACAAGGTTAGCCTCAATGAAGTCTGATTTTATCAACGTCATAAAAGGGCAGATAATCCTCGAAACTATACAGTGAAAATTTATCGTCCTTGAACATTCTCTTTGGGGAAAATTTCGTATTCGCAATAAATCTATCTTGCGCGCGAGTTTGGTAGACTGCCGATATATCGATCCCTAATCTATCAATTTCTGGCGGACTGAAGATTTCCAGTTCACTCCGAGTTCGCGGTATCTCCTCAAATTCTTTCATATCGACCCAGTCTTCGTCTCTTGGGTTCAGATAGACCATGGATGAACTGCTTTTGGGCTTGCCAGATAGATACATGAGTCGTGGAATTAGCAGGTCTTTCCGCTTTGTTCGGTATATGGCTGCTATGTTCAAATCTTGCCATTTTTTCGTTCCTTTTGAATCAGCTACAGACCTATAGAAGCAAGACATAGCATTTAAGCCTGTGCGTGACATTCATAACAATTTGAAACGTTCGCGAGGTGCAAACAATGAGTAGTGTAGAAAACCACATACTGTTAATATAAAGTTACCTGGCGGTCTACAGGTACATTGAGACCTTATCTATCTACTAAATGCATAGTGAAGACTCTGATCAGACTGTGCGGATGCACAGGCTGGTCAGAGTCTTTGCTTTGCGCATATTTGAAATTGTTGGAAATTTCATGCACAGAATAATTTATATTTTTACGCCATATTGAGAAAAAATGGAATCTCTTTAATATTATGCTATTATTCCTCATACTGACATTGGTGCAAACTGATGTATAAAGGTAATTGATTATTAAACTACACACACTGGTACACGTTGCATTAATTAAAGCAAGCGATTAGTTAAGGCATGGCGTTTGCTCGTACATTCCGAATTAATGTTATCTAAATACTGTAGATCTTGTCTGAGGAACACGTCATGAATACAAGTATTCTTCAAAGAATGTTCAATACGTCATGGAAAAGGGGCCAACTTATTTCTGGCCCGAAAGGGTCCCGTTTTTCTTGTTTTTCAACCGGGCCACAATTAGAAACCAGCCCTGTGTTCCGGCTGACAGGATGTTAAAAACCATTTTCAAGTTATGCCCCGCTTTGCACGGACCCGTTCGGGCCAGAAATAAGTTTGCCCAATGTTTTTTAGACAGTACAATCTTACCGGTTTATCCTCTTCCTCACACAAACAAAAACGACGATTAAGAAAATGATCAGTATTATCACTGTACCAGCAGCTGCAGAAATAATCGTGATGTTTAGACCACCGCCATTATTAGGCGATGTCGCATTAAGCATGGGAACAGTTTTATTTGTAGATGAACTGGTAATTGGCGCCGTCGTTGTTGATGTGGTGGTTGTAGTTGGATCAGCGGCTAAAGAAAAAGAAAGAAAATCAAAGTGCTGTCAGCACTGTAAATCGGACATCATTGAGAGGCTGGGATAGTGCAATAGTTCGCCAATCAAAAGGGCTCAAATTTGAACAATAAAAGTTGGTAAAATATTTGCCCAATTTGTGAGTTTTTTGTCTTAACACTTCATCTTTTCGAGGACATCGCCAGCTCATCCAACCTCGTGGGTCCGATTTTGAAAGTTTGCTGATTCGATAGCCCTCTGCTAGTCTAAATTATTTCTTAGCAGATTCTTTTACGTTGTTATAATGAGCACACGCCAAGCTAAAAGCTTGTCTGTTAATATTATTCCTCTCTCTAGAGTTTAAAAGCCTGCTTAGCAACAAAACATTTTTCATTAAACTATTTACAATTTTGATTACCAACACGTTTGTTTTTCAAGCATTGGGTTTTCCCAAATACTATAAATGCATTTTCCCTCAAGAAACACGTGAAATCGGCAACTATGCTATTTATATCTTTGGTTTCTGACCAATCGATTAAATCTAGCAGCACTCTATGATTATTCATGAGTTATTCTAAAAATAAATCGCTCTTACTGCTATCCTATATCAGTTTATCGTATGTTTTTGTCGGTTTATTTGTTGTTGAATAATTTTTCTTCATACTCAAATTTGAATTTATCGTAAATAGGATTGGAGCGTGATCAGAGTGCTCATTGAAATCAAATGTTTCAAAATTACAAAATTATTTCTATTTGTTAACACATAGTCACCAGTAGACTTCCCACGCTCCCTGTCAGAGTGCAGACGACCATTGACCAATGACAAACAACTTAATTGACACATTTCGAACAGACGATGTCCATTTCATCTACCACGTGGTGTGAATTTACGCGTGGGTTTTGACCGATTGATAATCATAACAGAATTTGATTGGTTGTCAGCCCTACAACTGGTAAATGACCGTTCGAGAAAAAAATCAGAGTAGTAATATTGTAAGTGCTACAAATTTATTTTACAGTTAACCTATTGTACGTTTCAACTCCTTTACTCAACCGAAAATCTTGTTATAAACACTGAAAATACTAACTGGTAATTACTAAAAGCGAAAATTACATCAAATTTTGTATTAGCATCTTCTCTATTTGTCGAAAAGTAAATAAGATTAAAACAAAGTTTGTAGATTGTGACTGAAAAGGCCGTTTCTTCGGTGTTTGAAAACACATTATTTGGTTTGAACACATTGCTCAGAAGATAAAGGTAAAAATGTAGTGGGTCAAACAGACTGGATTTCTGGAAACCGGTATAAATCTCCGATTTAAAAAGCAAATTAGAGATTAAAAATGAGTATTCATATACAACCAAAATAAATTAAACAAGTAATGTATAAACAGAAAAAAACACGTATCCTTGGATACTTTGGGGGCTCCCTATTTGCTACGCTATATCAATGATATATAGCGTAGCAGAGAGGGATTCCCTTGGATATGCAAAGAGGACAAAGACGAGGTAACAAAATAGCGTTGCTATAAATACGCGCTAAGCTTATTCTCATAATATTTACACTAGTGTAGTGCCTAATTCTACAGCTGGGTGGACTTGGCTTGATATTAAGAGTTTGTCCATAAACATACCCCGGCAAGAGTGGGGCTCGAACCATGGATCTCCAGGTCACGGGTCGAGTGCTTTTACCACGAGGGCACCGAGGCATATAATGAATTATGAATTGATCAGTGCAGTGTTTTATTTGCTACTCGATACAAGATCGGACGTTTTATGCGCAAGCACAAATATCGAAAGATTCTTGTTTCGAGACTAAGACCATGTCCTCCTTATCATCTAAATGATTTACAGCAAGAAACAGTTCGGAGACGGGGTAATTAAACACAAGACTTAGTAAAGACACATACTGCAAAACCATACTACCATAGAAGGTACAGTTAAAAACATTGTGAAATTGACTTCAATCAAATCCATTCTAAATCGCTCATTCAGCGCTCTCTTCGTTCATTTCAAACCCTCACTCAAACCACTCAAAATCGGTCAAAAGATAAGATTAGACCAAAAATTAGATCAACAACTTCATTCAAAATAAAAACAGCCAGAAACTCCACGATTTCACATACATATTTGAAACTGTAACCGTCTGATTGGTTCTCAAAGGAAAATCAATTTTGCGGGTCAATTACGGGTCCACTACCTTAATAGCTTTGATTTCTATAGGACAAGGATACATTACCGAAGCAATATCGAGATGTAGACACTATTGTCACCAGTTCATAAACAACAAACGAGGAGCAATTTTTGGCATTTATGGTAAGGTTAACGCTACAGCAATTCACTCCTGCTCTCCCACATATAGTGACTGGAGTTATACCTTCGTCCTCTGATGGTAGGCTGTCTGAATAAAAAGGGGGTGACGCCTGACATATAAATTCAGTTAGTTACATCGCGAAGTTGACAAGTTGAATGATTTGGGAATGATTTAGGAATAAAATTGAATGAGTGTGTGGATCGATTTTTTAGTGATTGTCAATGGAGGTAAAATATGATCGGTAATTTCGTCCAATTACCGATAATTTTTACCTCCCTTTAATAGAATCTACATACTTTTCTTATTTTGTGTACTACTTGTATAATATGCAATTTTGTCTTTTGGTTTATGAGAAAATAGAAATTGTTCACAACTTCAGCTTGAATGAGAACAAAAGGGGACAAATGAAAATTGAATACAATAGAATTTGATGAATGATTTAAGGATGGTGGGTTGTCATTATGTTTGAGTATATTTCCTCACTACTGTGGCCCCCGACGGCGACACTCATCCTTTCTGACTAGTTGTCTCCCACCAATGGATTGAGAATCGTAGACCTATGAGAGGCTAGGAAAGGGTGGCATGGTAGTACTGGTAAGAGAAATACCAGGAATCCATTTTTAGGTGCTCCATCAGCCGCGATATAACTGAAAGATTGTTTAAAGCGGTTTTAACCTCATTAAAAAGTTAAAGAAAAAACTCCCTTCTGTGGCCCATCCTTTAATTAGGCTAGTTTATCCAGCGGTAATTTTAGTGTATAACGTCGTTGTTTTTTTTTTAAATCTCGTAACTACAGCTTTGATCAAGCTGTAGCTACGAGGTTTCAGAATAACATCGACGATAAGTTACTAAGAATTATATACTTAGATCTAATGCTAGTGCTTAAAACTCATTACCGTTCATCCAGTACTGATAAATAACGCCACATTCCGACGTCTGTGGGCAGTCCGTCATTAGCGATCCGTTTATTGTCGGCATATATCGAACCCATCCAGTAGGCTGCGAAGAGTTTAGAGGGTTGATTCCAAAATTTAACACGAAGTCCGATTTCATTGTGACATCAGCTAATACCGTGTGACTTGTACATGGATCGCTTTGAGCTGTACGTTCTGAAACTAGTAAAACAGACGTGAGTGAATATGTATATAAGGATTAATAAATTGTTTCGGTGTAAGACCAATCCTGCGTTCAGGATAACCGAACGGTGCAAACAGTTTTCCAATTATACCCCACTTTGCACGTGCCCTTGCGTGCAAAGCGGGGTCTAATTGGAAAACTGTTTGCAACGTACGGTGATCTTGAACGCAGGGCGGGTTATCTTTCATTGGGTGAACAACAAAAGCTATGCTTTTGAAATTGGTGAAACCAAGGGTAAAATTAAAAGAAAGAGTAACTTTTGTTGTTCTTGAAATGAAAGGTTTACCGACGTTACGCGAGAAATAAAACGAATGTCGGAGACTGGTGCACGTCTTCCAATTTTTCGACAGCGCACAACATACAATCGACTATACTTCGCAAAAAAAAAAGAACTTTTACATGAATTACTTAGGACTGTAGTGTCGCTTTGAAACCATATAGAATAAAAAGGTTACCATAACATGAAACTTGAAAGCACTTTCCGTCGGTTTAAGGAAGGGTCAGTACCGGATATCTGTGAAATGAGGGGTATATTGGTGGCCAAAGGACAAAGGGGTCGATTTCCAAAATCACAGAAATGAAAGCAAGTGTGTCGGTGATGTTTTGAGTATCGGTCCTTGAAGTTTTCGTGCTTAAAGTCGTTCCAATATCACGAGTGACCAACGTCTTAGCTAAACACCCATAATTGTCTTGCAGTTATCCTTCCCTTGGTGAAATAAATGAAAAAAATGTAATGGTAACAACGCCTCTACATGACTTCACACGGGGCCTTTCTCATCTCGACCGACACCTCTAGCGGTTGCCAACTGATGTTATGTTAGTTAATATGGATTTAAACGTCACTTTCATTAGTTTAAATTTAAAATTCGGAGACTGGTGCACCTATCCAGAGTTTCTTGACGTATCTCACGGCAGGTCTAGAACATTTCATCTGAGCCACAAGTCGCCCTTCACTCTTAAGCTTGAGTCTCGCCCATACTGTGGGAGACAAATAGCACGGGTCACGATGCCTCTTGTCAAATATGGGATGAAAGATGGCCGAGCCGGAGATCGAATCCACAACCCCATGATTGAATGCAAACTGCGTTACTGACTATCCTACTCGGGCTCGGCAGTTTTAAACCAAGATGTTAAATGTGAATTGCATATGCCGAGTAGCCAAACTTAATGAGAGGCGTTGTAAACAGACATGCATGCTCTTTGCATTACCGTAGTCTGATTTTTGCTTTTTTTTTCGATTGCCTTGGCATATCCGTTTCAATAAAGATGTGCAAATTATTTTGGTTTTTTTTGTGCCAATGCCAAGGATTGTGTGTGACTGAGTAACAAAAAGCATTAAAAATGAAAAGTGGGTAGCAAAACAAGTATGAGACCAAAACCGGAAGTGACAGACACGCTAGCTCGGGCTCGCTTCAATTGCACAAAATCTTGCGTATGTGTAGTCTCTGTAGTTAGCCGAAACAAGCACATATCATTAAAGTTGGCCTACAGTCACTGTAAGTCATTAAAAACAGACCATAAAGTATGTAAAGTTTCTTTTTTTGCTTATAAGTATAAGTATATAAAAGCGCTGGACTTAGAAATAAAGACACTTTTTCTTCGGCGGTTGAATCTTTCTCGTGTTTTTCACCGTATATTCGGACTTTACACAAAACTTTGGCAGACAGTGTAGACTAAGATCAGCTTGCATCCACAACCTACACTGTATGGGTTCTGCCTAATTATTGTTGGATATGCTTATGGCATTTTTTTTTAAATATTCCCAGCAAGGGCGTAACTACCAATAAGCACATTACGCAAAGGCGACTGGTAGAAATAAAACCTCTTTCGAAAAATGTCAATTATAAATGACCCTAACATCGAAACTACATTTATTCAAGCTGTAGTTACGATGTTTTGATTATTCACTTACGCTCAAATCATAAAAAAAGGGAGCGAGCGGAGCATATTAATCTTTTGTCACAGTTCACATATCTCCTTTATCCTTTATGTAGGGCGCCTTCTGAGTGCGTATAAATTTCAAAATCTTAGTTACGCATATGCACAGGATCTGCAATTTGTATGAAACAAAATTCAAATTCGTCAAAATCATAAGAGTTGAGGTGACAACTTAATGAATATTTCCTTCTGCAGTCGCCAACGTTGGCCCTATTTTTTTTCTAATGGGTTAATGAAAATAGAAATCGCCAACGTGTCGGCGTCGCCGAGTTTTATCAGGGGCGATTTCGGTAGATTTATATATATTTTTTTACATTTCTTAATGTATCAAGATGTAATCTACCCCGAAATCTCGCTGACCCAACGGGAAGCATAAAAAAGGAATATAATTCACTACAAACATACAGTTAACAATATCGTGAAAGTTATATTCATCTCGATCAAAATCATTCAAAATCACTCGCTCAGCGCTCCATTCATTCATTCCAAACACTCACTCAAACCATTCAAGAACGTACCAAACTCATTGAAAAAAGATAGAATCAGCAATGCCAAACAAAATGAATAAAGCTGGGAAAAAATCGCGATTTCACGAAATCGCGATCATAACTCAATTGTAAGCGTCTGATAGGTTCTTGAAGAAATAGGAAGCTATTTATAGAACTTTTTAGCTTATTTTATTAAAGGGAGGTAAAAAATAGCGCTTATTTTGTTCATCCTAAACAAAATTTGCAATATTGGATTACCAATAAATTCACTCAAAACTCGTTCCACACACTCATTCAATTTCGTCCAAAACCATTCCAAAATCATTCACTATGCCAAATTTATGATGTTGTTAACTTAAATTAAAAGATTTTCTTTTGATGACAAAACCTTATTTCCTCACTAGCTATGCCAAGCCTATTTCATTTTTGATATATCAAGTACAATCTTAATTGATATAACAATAAACAGAATTTGGATCTATCATATAGATTCCAATAAAGACTATTCGAAGAGATATATTCACGTATACATTTTCAGCTAGAAATTTTGATTTTAGCCGAGTTTAGGCGTAACATTTTCAACAATTTCGCGTATGCTGATGGACAGACATCGAGCAACCTCGACAATCACCAGGGCCATTGATTGATTGATTGAATGGAGTTTTACGCCGCTTTCAAACGCTTTTTTCAGTTATATCGCGGTGGTTGGAGCACCTAACAATGGATTCCTAGTATTTCTCTCACCACTACAACCATCACATCCTTTCCTAGCCTCCAGCTGCTATCTCACATAGGTCTACGATCATCAACCCATTGGTGAGAGAAAAATAGTCGGAAAGAATGAGTGCCGCCGTCAGGGATCGAACCCGAGACCTCTAGATTGACAGTCCACCGCGCTATCAACTTTGCTATGTCGGTGGCCCCAGGGCAATAATGTTATCCATCAATTGAAGTAGAGACTAAAGAACCGTAGCCATCTATTGAGCGCGTAGTGAAGACTCTGATCAGACTGTGCGTAAGCACACGATGATTTGAGTCTTAACGCTGAGAACACTTGACATTTTTAAAACTTACCGTTTAGAATCGTAATCAATATAGCAGCAATCCAAATATGAACCATTTTGATTTACAGATTTTTATCGCGTGAATGTGAAAATACAAAACAGTAAAAAAGAAACATTAGCTTAATTCGTCAACGAGCGATCAAAACCTCGTAACTCCAGCTTACTCAAGCTGTAGTTACGAGGTCTTGATTGCCAATCGACGTTATCTGATTACGACAAGAATAATTCAATGGATTGAGATAAATATGTCTTTTATGCAGTCGCTGATTAATTATTAACATTCAACTCATATCGATGGCTCAGCGTGAAACAGTTGTAACTGCCTATATGTGTATAGGCAGTTACAACTGTTTCGCATTGAGCCATCATTATATCTGTTAATAAAAGGGTAAGTTGTGATAACGGGAAACGTTGCATCGTGAAGCCCATTCTTATGTCGAACCAGCTAGATCTATCTGGTGACTCGTCCACAACACAGAGCACATTATTAGTTATACGGTTTCTTGCCGGGGTATATGACGATTTATTCCCGGCTGGAAAAATGATGTCACCCGAACCGAAGGCGAGGGTTGACATCATTTTTACTGCCTGGAATAAATAATCATATACCCAGGTAAGAGACCGTATTATGAATTTATTATACTTCAAAGTTTTAGGCCTAAATATCTGTCTTTTGCCTATTTAAGGTCTTGGTTTAAACAACCAATATTCCTTAATGCGCCCCAATGAAAAGTAAACATGTACAAAGTGACATCATATAAAGTTGCGACATCACAATACTACACTTTGCGATGTTGTGATGAAAGCGTTTCTTGGGTGAACATCCGAGAAAGTTGGCACTTTAAATGTACATATTTGTAAAAATTTAAGGTATTTATTGACATCTTTATCATTTTTTATTTGCACATTATTACCTGACAATGCTTTTTAAGTGTAGCATAATGTGTATACTCGGGTCGTGTTATCCGCGAAGCGAGAGAATCATGGCTGCCATTAATAAATTACCGTTTCGATTTTTTGTCTATGTTCACGGCGAGGCGCCTTAAGGAAACATTAGAAGTTATAGGGGAGCGGCCGTAGATATCAATGTTTGTCAGGTCAGTATTAACCAATGAAATTGCTAGAATTTCTTTGCAGTATAATAAAACATGTTGATGGACCAATCCGGGTTTAACGAAGGAATCTGAAGGTATGAAGTTTGGCTGATTTTCAGACCAAAGATGAAGATTTTTCATAATTCGCCGTGTGAGACTATTTTTGACAACTCGACCGACTGCAGCGCCAATGATTTTAAACTGATCAGGATTGAACGGAGAAATAAGAGAGACCCTCTCCGAAGGATCATTTCTGTACAGTTTTTTTTTTTTTTTTTAATTCTGCCATGTAGTTTAAGAGACGAATGGAAGCACGTGCAGACAAACGACGGGCATTACCCTGCTAAAATAGCCCCGCATTACTACGCCAGTGATGCTTAAATTACATTATCAAAGTACTTAAAGTACCGAAAGCTAGCAAAGCATAGATATTTCAGTAATCTTCCTTTTAAAAAAACTGTTATGATACAAAATCAGGGTAAAAATATAGCAAGGAGTTTAAAAGCATACTTTCGAATGAGTTCTTATTTGAATATATGCTGAGCAAAAATAAAAATTATACACCCAATAACTTCGAATTCTTTTAAAACTACACACAGAAATTCTATGGAATATATTGCAAATCACGCCCTGACCATTTGATATTGAAATTGAAAAGTTTAATGTAATTTGAAGAAGCTGCTACCGAAATGTGGGCATTTTCAAAAAATCGCAAACCCTCAATGAAATATTCAATTGATTTTTCTGACAGTTTTTACGCTTGCCTATTGCAATATTCGTTCGTTAGGTATCCTGGATTGATAAGATAGCTTAATACCTTCTGTTGCTTCCTGCAAATCTTACGTTAAATGAACACAAACCAATGGTAAAACATATAACGCAGATTCGAAGCTCAAATTTACAAAATTGTGTCCACACGTTCCTTGCCAGCAAAAACAATCCCAGACTTATCTTTTTCAGTTTTTAGATGACAACAAACCAATATTTGCATTGCTACGTAACATTACCGTTTTCTTTTCATTCACTGCACGACTGTGCAGGCTGATCTCAGTCTAGACTGTCTGCCAAAGCTTTCTGTACAACATGTTTATACCGTGCGTGGTATGAGAAGGGCTAATGATATTATGTAATTTTTTTTTTCAGTCACGCTCAGAAGTCCGCCCCGAACCAATGCTCGGAGTGTACCGGCGAATGTCGAAAATACCTCCTCTGTGGTTACAAGACGGGACTAAATGGTGGTCATGACTTCTGCAAATATTTGTAATTAACACATCGCGGTTGTCAATCATAATTCGAATGAAAAATCAAAAACATTAATTTATAATGCAATGACTGTTGTTCCCCTGTCATTTTCTGCCATTTGAAAGATTTTGATTTCGGGGGTTGGCGACCCGTAATGATTCCGCAACATTTCGGAAATGATGAACTTTTAAGTGTAAACCGAGGTTTCCTAATCATTTTATTAGGAAACCTCGGTCAACGCAGTAAAAGACAATGACTTCTGAAATAATGCGGAGCTATTATGGGTCCATAAACTTAGAGTAGACCGCCCCCGTCAAACAAAACAAAACAAAAACAAAACAAAACAAACAAAAAAAAACCCTGTGAAATCGGCATTATACATGCTGTTTTTTTCGCGTGGTGTGCATTTTTTCATTTCGTCACTGATTGCGTCATAGCAGTACCGAAATGTAGTAAGTTTCGTTACAGCCGATGACGATGTAAAAACACGAATCGTTTTGTTAAACCGAACTTTAACGATATCTTCCGATACTTCCCGACATCATGATTATTTCATGCAATTTCTGAAGCGTGTGGTTTATCAGGAAGGAGGCAAAAGGGCGGGGCTTGTTGTGACTGATCACGCAAAAAGCCCTATCTGCGGATGAAACACTGGTATAAATTGTACATAGTGTGAAGATAAATTGTTCTCTTTTTTGAACCTCATTTCTTTTAATGAATAAAGTCACAATTACAGTTAACAACATCGTGAAATTGACAAGGTGGATGATTTTGGAATGATTTAGGAATTAAATTGAATGAGTGTGTGGAGCAAGTTTTGAATTAATTTAATGAGAGGTAATCTTATACCACAAATTTTGTTCAGAATTCATTCTGAACAAAATTTGCGATATTGATTACCTCCCTTTAATAAGAAATACAAACAAGTTTCATACATAGCTTCCTATTTATTCAAGAACCTATGAGACGCTATCAATTTGATTTATGTCAGCGAAATCGCGATTTTTCTCTATCAAAATTTATTTTGAATGCCGTTGTTGATTCTATATTTTCACTGGGATTGAGCGTTTTGAATGGTTTGGGTGGGTGTTTGGAGTGAGTGAATGGAGCACTGAGTGAGCGATTAAGAATGGTTTTGTTCGAGATGAATGTCAATTTCACGATGTAACTAGCTGTACAATGTAGTTGTTGAAGTATGTCACAGTGCGTGTACATGTTAGTTAAGGTAGTGGACCCGTAATAGTTCCGCAAGATTTCGGACCCCTTGAACTTTTAAAATGTTGCCCGAGGTTTCCAAATAAAAATCATTTGGACACCTCGGTTAACTCTGTTAAAGTTCATTACTTATGACGTTGCAAAACTATTACGGGTCCACTACCTTAAGATTGAAATCCCCGAGAATCGACCCCCAGACCATCTTATTTGAAACATCGACACCAATCTCGATTCATCTTGGTTTGTTTCTGGTAACATATATAAAATGACATTATCACATGCAATAAACATGGCGTGGATGAGTCTCTAGAACGCATCAATTGAACGCTGATGGAGCGATTTAGAATTATGGTTTTAATCGGAATGACGGTAAATTTCACGATGTTCTAAACTGTTTGCCCCCGCATAAATATATCGGGGGCATATTTTTTTTTATATGTTTGTCTCTTTGTCCGTTTGTTCCAAAAAAACTTCAACCCAGAAAATACTTCTTGACAAGTTAGTGATATATCCTTCACATTTCACAAGTGTATTGCCTTTGACAAGAGATTGCTGTTGATACCAACTCCAGGGTAATCAGCCAAAGCCAACGTCAAATATGAGAAAGAAAGAAAGGTAAAATATATGTAAGCCGTCACACGAAAAGGGACCAAATAGGTAGAGCGTAAAGTGTTGACCCTTGTCAGACTGCGCTGACTAGGGTCAAAACTTTTTGCACCGTGCTTATTTTCTGAATCTAGAATAATCAATCTACCTTCCAGTGAAAGAATCTTTTGAAATGCGACTTATGGTTGACATATAGTGGATCGAATCTCTTTCAATAATCCATTTCACTGAATTCCCGAAAGGTCCCTTTTCGCGTATTGAAAAATGTAAGCTTTAAATTAAATTTCGTTGTACTGTTTATTATCGAATTGTATCAAACTGCTATTTTTTTAAAATGACAGTAGCAGGGGCTTTGATGTTTAATTGCCTTATTTTGTTTTCTATATAATACTTAAATTTAGCGATATTCTTTCTGTAGCGTAATCTATCAGTCGTTGATATTAGCGAAAATACAATTTCGCTTATACAACTCAATTTACAGTAGCTGGAATACATTCAGGATCATCGTGAAAATGACATACATGTCATATTTTACATGTATAATGATTTTTTTCTTTAATGCTTTTCGGTGGTTTATCGAGAAATAACGATAGATTATCACTTGATAATCTCATCGCAAAAGCAGTGAAATTATCAAAAACTTTTACCCTACTTTTGTGCATTTTATCCTATCTGACGACATCTATGCGGGGCGAAAAAAATGACGTCACAATGAACGTTGCATAGTAACCACGCGCAAAATGACGCGCTTCATTAAAATATGTCCTAGAAATGTCACATTTGTCTCATTTTTGCATTAAAGAAATAGAACAATCGTTTGTTTTTCGAGTAAGATCAATTAATATTTCATTTCGTGAAAAACAAAAGCTATATTTTCACTCGTGGCTCTGCCACTCGTGAAAATAAAGCTTTTGTTGTTCATTTAATGAAATATAAATCGATCTTACACTGAAACAAACGATTATCCTCTATGTAATAATTTTGGCCTGAAATTGAATGGGTGTGATAAGCGAGTATTTAATGATTTTAAAGGGAGGTAAAACATTATTGGAAATTTCGTCCGATTGGACGAAATTAGCGATATTCTTATCTCCCTTCAGAAATCAACGTTCTTTTCTGATTTTGCGTTTTCGAGGACAAATCAGGCGATTTAAATCAATACCAACAAATAAAATTGAACAATGATTTAATAATTTTTTAAAGATTCTCATTTTGAACGACTTCGATGCGTTTTTGAACGATTTCGGTTTGTTTTAATGATTGGAATGAGTGTTTTGAATGAATAAATGAATAGATCAAGGAATGAGTGATTTTGAATGGTTTTGATCGGTATTTTTGCCAATTTCACTATGTATTTACCTTTACCAGTGTAATCATTTTAGTGTTATATGAAAAAAATGAAACGTCGAACGTCGTAATTTTAGGTCCTGTCATACGGATATCAATAATTTAGTTGTTTTTTGTTGCTTCACAATTCAGCACCATCTCAATCTTCTTGTATAATCCATCCGTTTGATTCCTTTCCCAATTCCATCTTCTTTATAATTTGTTTAGACCCGTCTCCAGTTGGAACAACATATTCAAGTTCGACAAATCCCTTGTCCGTTACTACGTCCCTTGTTTTATTTTCAACTATTTTGTCATTGCTGGATGTTAGAAGCACTTCTTTGTCCTTGCTGGGAATCTCTAATTCCAGTCGCCTGTCTTGGTCCTTGCGAAGGCACAACGCTCCAAGTCCGCATGCACTTCCCAGTAATAAAACTCCACCTGTTAAGATTAAGAATTAATTCTATTTAAACAATTTTAACAGAAAGTTAGATCCGTAAACTGGATCAAAAAGTACCTCGGACGTTAGTGCAACAATTCTGGATGATTTTAATGGTACATAAAATTCGGCTTTTGGTGGCGCTTCGGTCAATACGATTGAATAAAAATATAATTCTTTAATGCTCTTTAATACATCATCTATGTAGGCATTTTGGACATTCTATAATTCTGTGACAAAACGCAGTAAAACACTGCGTTTTGTCATCAGGTAATAAAATGTCTAGTTTTTAACTTGCGTTTAATTTGTTTTTCGCAACGTCCTCTTCAGTATTGGTTGTGACGCCATCAAAACCCACGTGCGAAATAAAGTGCTTACATGTCTGCGCCCTCATTATTCCAGAGGTCTATTCCGTAGAATCGCCGAAAATGTCCGATTTGGGACGTGGGCAAACGATCCATCAGTTATTAAAGTTAATAATAGCGAATGTAACTTACCGGATACGACAAAACTGTATTCGTAGGATCTTGTTATGCTATACAGATAACCTACAAGGAAAGAGATAAAACAGAAATAAAGGACATTGAATGAGTAGTCTTCGAATACCGAATTATTAAACGAGTCATCGTAAACCTATAAAAATCGAGACTTCGACGATTCTTGATCTGTTTTAGATGACGAGCGTAATAAATTAGGTTTGCGTTGAGCACAAATTTGATATTCTATTCATAATTTGACTTGAATGTTTGCTATCAAGCAAGGAAATTTCCGAAATATAGTTTCCATTTTTTCCGCGAAATATATAACGCCGTGTGCGAAAAGGCACCAGGAAATATATTATGACGCTATTTTCACAATGAAAAAAAAAAAAAAAAAAAAAAAACCAAAAAAAACACCACGTTTCTATACGTTCTTAGCTCATGTGCATAGATATTCCACTGGTATGATAAACCCCGCGTCATATAAAAAAAATACCTAACGGTGTTAATTCACTCTCGCGACGAAGTTCATAGTACAAAAAAGTTAAGTATTTTGATGGAGATACTTTTCTCTGTATACTGGATCTGTTGTTAACTTGTTTGTTTGAATGGCGTTTGACGTCGCATGTAACCATTTCTCAAATGTATATTTAGGCTTGAGCACATAACGATAGATGTCTGGTAGTTCTTGCACTACAGCTAGCCTCTAGCTTTCCTCCCTCTATAGTTTACAGTTCTTTAACTAAATGTCAGAAGTGATATGTTCGCCGCCGAGGATCGAACTCGTGATAATCCATGATTGAAGATTAGGAGTTAGATGCGTTAAAAAACTACTCTATTTTGGTGACAGAAATCGGCAATGAAAACACAGACAAAATCGGGTCAGTCAGTGTTCATTCAAAGTTTTGTTGAACTTTTCCACAACATTGTAGAATCAAAGTGCTGTAAGTACTGGTATTGTGCGGTACTGAATGATTGAACCGGTTACCGTTGATTCAGAAATTTATGAATATCTATTTTTGAATGAAATAATATTCAAACTTAAGTTATTGGTATAGATTTAGTCCAAACATACTTGCAGCATTTAAAGATACCTAAAAAAAATTGCGGAAAATTGTTTACTGGACAAAGGATAAAATACTAACACAAATCAACCTCTAATACATTGCGAACTGCGAAGGCTGACTAGGGTCGACACTTTTCAAATTTGACTGATATTAAAGACTTTTGAAATGCAATCTCTAGTTGACCACCACTGTGGCAAATCTCTTTTAAATAATAATTTCACGGATACAAATTATACAAACGGTCGGTTATTTTTTCACGACTAGTCCCAGGTTCATTTTGTGACATTTTAAAAAAAATGTCAAAGTATGGATAAAATCATGATGAAGAGATCATGTTGCGTGAAATATATAATAGGAAAAGAGACATTTTTGTGTCATTTAAGAGTAATTGGATATATATATGACATAAACCAAATTTCATATGCGGCATGCATCGTTTCACTTACATGTTTACGTAAATAGTTTGAATGGGCAAATATTTATCATGGCTACATTATATAGAGGGATTATTCTTTATTTAAGATCAAAGTATTGCAAAAAATGATTGCACAAACCCAATGATGTTTGGTTCATTTGAATCGTCTCGCCGAGACGATTTAAATGAGTACCCGCAATATTGGGTTTCATTGAGAAATAACGATTTTAGACTGGCTTTACTCTCTCTCATCTGTACCTCTGATTTATTTCTCATATTCCTTCTAGGTCCCACTTAAACATAAGTAGCATTTCTCCTGTTGTCTTGGGCACATTTCTAAAGTAAAAAAAAAAAGCTGAGGCAGATAATGTAGAATAAGATCAGCCTGCATATCATTGCAGGTTGATCTAAACCTCCACATCCTGCTTTCTTTTTATTTTCAAAAAAATTTTAAAAAATAAATGTAAACAGTTAGCAACATCGTGAAATTGACAAGATGAATTATTTCGGAATGATTTCGGAATTAAATTGAATGAGTGTATGGAGAAAGTTTTGAGTGAAAATTAAAGGGAGGTAATCCAATATTGCTAATTTTGTTCAACATGAACAAAATTAGCGATATCAATTACCTCCCTTTAATAAAATATACGTACTTTTCTATTTGTACATCTCTGTGGACCAATCAGACACTTTAAAGTCAACACCAGTTAATAAAATCCTTGAATAGATATATTGATTTGAATTTATTGTTGAAAGTCTTGAACGATTTTTAAATGTTTTCTAATGATTTCGGAGCGTTTTTGATCGATTTGAGTGAATGTTTGGAAAAAATGAACTGAGCGCTGAGTGAATGATTAAGAATGATTTTGATAGGAATTAATATCAATTTCACGATGTTTTTAACTGTAAAAATTTTGTTTGAAACGAAATTCAAATTTTATAGGATATGGCTAATTTCAGTCTCATGAAAGACCCTTCGCGTACTTACCGATAATTACTGGTCCGGAAGACACGCCTAGTCCACAGAAGAGATAAGACAATCCATACGCCTCTGATAGTTTAGACACGCCCACAAAGCTTATAGAGATCGGCGTCATCATGGAGTTAGGCCACCCACAGCATATCCCCAACTGTATGGTGAAAATGTATAGCCCGGCTGGAAGTCTTGCATAAAATGGAAAAGTCGAAGTTAGAATCCCAGTGAAAGCAACTGCTATTATATGAACATGTAGACTTTTAAAGCTAAATTTGCTCACAGTTAAAGCACCACTTAGTCTGCCGATGATATTGGCTACGGCAAAGGCCATCATTACTTGGTTGGTGTCTGATGAAGTTCCACCAATAATGGACACGTAATTCGGTAAATGAATAATACACACGTTTAGGGCAAAATTCCACGCTGATGTACTGCACAAGTATAAAAGAAATGACAGATTTTTCAGTAAACTCACATCCAAATACGATTTCGTTCGGTCTCTAGTTTGATCCTTTCGAACACATTTCCTTTGAGCATGGACCTCTTTTTCCAGGACGGACGGTCGGCTGAGCACGCCGAAAAGGCACAAATGAACATTCATGGCACCGTATACAAAAAATGACCCGTTTAATCCGAGATGTTCTAGAGTAAATAGTGCGAGGGGAGTTGATATGAACATCCCCACACCGACCACTAGAAATGCGAAAGAGATCATAAGGTCTCGACGTTTCTCGAAGTAAAAGCCTAAAGCACATATCAGCCCGGCGGATGCAATACTGTAACCAAGTCCTGAAATATTAAGAACTATTGCTTGATTTGTGATTCAACAAATGTATCTATTTGTTGGATTTTTTCCTATCCCAATGAATATTTTATTACCAAAGAACATTTTAAGCTAAAAAAAAAAAAAAAAACAACAACAACAACAAAAAAAAAGAACGTTGCAACGATACATGTAATAGAACCTTTAAGGTTATGAAACGATTCTGGATAAATCTTTATAAAACGAATAAAATTGAAAAGGAGTTGGGCAAAAATGAGAAGAACATATACATCCAAAAAGAACATTTTTTATCCCAAATGACATGGAAACGATACATGTGATAAAAACCTTTGAAGTTATGAAACAATCCTGAATAAATCTTTCTAAAGAAGAATAAGATTGAAAAGGAATTGGGAAAATATGAGAAGAACATAAATATCTCAGAGAACATTTTTACATGTATCCCAAAAGAACATTTTATCCTACAGTTAAAAACATCGTGAAATGGACAAGGTGAATGATAATGGAATGATTTTGGAATGAAATTGAATGTGTGTGTGGAGCGACTTTTGAGTGAATATAATGGGAGGTAATCAAGTATTGCAAATTTCGTTCAGGATGAACAAAATTAGCAATATTGATTACCTCCCTTTAATAAAATATGCATACAAGTTCATTAGATAGCTCCCCATTTCTTCAAGAACATATCAGACGCTTACAATTTCAATTAAATAACTGTAATCCCGATATTTTTCTTAGATATTATAATTTTGAACGAGGTTGTTGTTATATGTTTTTCAGAGAGTTTGGAGCGTTTGTGAATGGTTTTAGTGAGTGTCTGGAATGAATGAATGGAGCGCTGAGTGATCGATTTAGAATGATTTTGATTGAGTTAAATGTCAATTTCACGATGTAATAAACTGTAAAGAGCATTGACAGGATACATGTGATTAAAAACTTTGAAGAAATAATTAGAAAAAGTAAAGGAAGAATACTTTTCTTATAGTTAATAACATCGTGTAATTGACTGTCATTCCGGCCAAAGCCATTCGAAATCGCTCACTCAGCGCTAAATCCATTCATTCCAAACACTCACTCAAATCATTCAAAAACGCTAAAAACTCAATAAAAAATGGTAAGGTCAACAACTACATTCAAAATAAATTCAGCTAGGAAAAATCGCAATTTCAAGAAAATAATTGAAATTGTAAGCGTATGGTTGATTCTTTATAGAACTTGTGTGCAAATTTTATTAAAGGGAGGTAATAATTATTGTTAATATTGTTCATCTGAAACAAAATTAGCAATATTTATTACTTACCTTTAATCTTCTCAAAAGTAGCTCATCCCACTAATTAAACGTAATTTATAAATCATTCAAAAATCACGATGATGTGAACTGTACTTTTAAATTTAATTCAACTAATCTGATAAATAATTTCAAGATTTAGGTCACGTGTATCGTTTTCACTTGCCTCTTTCGTAAGAGGCAGCATTTATTACGCCGCTTATGCATGCACATGCCTTTTCTCTAACTGAACAAGAAAAGACAATTTTTGGTGATATTTTATGTTTGTTTCACAGGCAAATTTCTACGTACCCACTAGAGCACCAGCTGTAAAGATGATCCAGTCTAAACTAGAGACGACAGAACTGACGCCAAAGCCGATGGTCGTGAGAGCTCCGCCAGTCATAATTGCCACTCGACAGCTGAATCGGTTGATGATGACGCCCGCAAAGGGCGCTAGATAGAAAAACAATTTTCATAAAAGTAGAGAAGGGGGTAGTTTTAATTAATAACAAGACATGTCGATGACAGTTTCAGCATAAGCAAAATGTTAACATGACTCCAAAAGTCAACATATATGTTATTGTTTTTTAATATTTTTTTCGGTTACATACGTTTTAAACAAGGGCAATTCCTTTGATTTTATTAAAAAATAACCTATAAGGCAACAATCGACAAATAAAAAAGCAAACATAATTTGATGAAATATGAAAATAAAGTACAGTCTTTCCAAAGCAATCGATTGGTAATCAGACCCTTTAGCTCTAAAATTGGTTAACCTCGATCATTAGCCGTCCTTAATATCAAAAATTCTAAGACATGAAGATAAAGTTATCGTTCTATATTCAGAAAATAAGTCAATTGCGTTAAGTTTGTACCATAACAAAATACAAAGCTTACCTGCAAAACAAAGTAGTCCCGAAGAAACAGCTCCAACCAATGAGGTTTTAGCTTCCCCTTCATTGTACCTATCAAGCAACGCCACGTATATAACTCCGCCCATATAAAGTGTGATGCAATAAATCGTCATCCCCAAATATGATGTCATCATTATAACCCACGCCCATCCTCGGTCTATATTCGGGCGTCCCATCGTTCATCCTCAACGGAGCCAATATGCTACATGTACCTTCTTATACACATTGCCTAGAAAAAGAAATCAAAGAATTGGTCAATGAATGCATGATACAACGAATTAATGTTTGAATGAATGTCTGGTCGAAAAATAATAAACCAAATGATGAATAAAAAGATGAACGATGAACGTTTTAAGAAATTGGTAAAAGACGATAGACATTTGTTCACGCTCTGTATCTCGAAACAGTGCAACTGCAACTATTCATATGAGCCACCCGCTTAAAATCCTACTTAGGTGTAGAATTCGTCAGTTGGTAAGTGTGTTTGTAATTATAGCTTCTCATTCGGAACACCACTCGGCCAATCACACGATCAACCTCGGATGTACATAGACGCATTATTTTTTTTAAAAAAATAAGGGAAAACCCTAAAAAACTCGACAACGTCAATTAAAATGGCGTTTTCTCTCTAAGCTTTGAGTGAATACATTCGACGTCGTTTAAGTCACTGACGTGAAACCATCGTATTCTAGTATAAGTATCTTAAGATTCTTAAAGAAAGAGAGAGAGAGAGAGAGAGAGAGAGAGAGAGAGAGAGAGAGAGAGAGAGAGAGAGAGAGAGAGAGAGAGAGAGAGAGAGAGAGAGAGAGAGAGAGAGAGAGAGAGAGAGAGAGAGAGAGAGAGAGAGAGAGAGAGAGAGAGAGAGAGAGAGAGAGAAGAGAGAGAAAGAGAGAGAGAGAGAGAGAGAGAGAGAGAGATTCTGATGCACAGTATATTCCTCCTTAATAAATTCACCGATGTATGAAACTGAGAAAACTAAGAATATGTGATACAGATTCACACACGAGTTTGATTGGGTTATGAGTTTCACACCACTATGAAATCAAGACATAACGCAAAAATGCAAAAATTTGAAGATTTATCAATAAAAGTAGAATTCTTTATGGGACTACTTTCCACTAAAACAATTATTTCAGCCAATAAGAATGCATAAACCTTTTTAACATAACTGGACTAAGCCGTATTTTGTAAGGGCTAAAGATAGGGATGTTGAAATTAGCCTGTATAGCGAAAATTAATGAACATTTTGTGCGTCCGCTCGGATTGCTTCGGTCGGCCTCGATTTTGGCTTTGTTTATGTTGCTTCCGGTAGAAAAAAAAATCATAGAATCATCTTTTTTTTTTTGGTAAAGCTTAAATTAATTTTCAATTTTTTAATCTTTCATTTACAAAGGATTCGTTAAGGTATTTTTCCAACACAAATTTTAACCTTTTTTCGGTCCTGCAAGTGAATTCACTCCGGATGGAAAATGACACGGTTGTTTCGTTGGACAATAGAACAGAATAGAATAGAATAACACTTCGCTCGCTTTCAATCTAAAGACAGCGTCGGTTGTTTCCGCGCTAATTTTTCTAACACTTTTTCCTAGCAAAATGCACAATTTTGTTACAAACCCATCCGCCTTATATACATCCAAGGTCTGTTGCAGTTAACGGAAATGGCGTTCCGAAAGTGATGTTCCGAATGAATGGCCTTTTCAAATGTCGAATGAAAGTGGCCAAACCAGGAATTGCACTCACGACCCTAGAATTTTAACCAGACTGTAATAACTGGGTTGTTTGACATCACATTTAAAATGCGATCTCTGATTGACATCTACTGTATCCAAAATACTTAAAAAGATATTTAATTTACGGCGATCCGCAATGGCTTCCATGTGACGGGTCACATTTGTCACAATTAGACCAGTCACACTGTTTCGACGGTCCTCGCGCGGGTACCGTACGATGATCGTTCGGTGGCCGCACTGTTTAGTGTATACAGTTGACAAATCGAACGGTTTTCGTGCAGGGATCGCACGATTACCTTGCGATCTCAGGCCCATTTACATTTCTTGTGACGGCTTTATGAAAGCCCATATGTACAATGCGCGAATCGGTGAACGCATACGTTGTAGAAGAAAAAAATCGTACGATGTCAAAAATATCAAACAAGAAATCACAGGCTGCGATATCGTACGGCGACCGTGGCAAATGTAGACTATGCTTTAGTGTCAACTGTATACATTATTTAGTAGTCCGCAGTTCGTTTCGCCACTATTTACCTACGAAATAAATAAATCGCAATATTACTTACAAATTACGTATTTCACAACACATCCTCCTAAAAATGTGATTGTAATATGATTATACCGAATTACCGAATTGATGTATACCGTATTTATTCTAAATATAGCCCGAACTATTATAAACGGGACCATCTTCAATAAAGTTCGTGATTGGCATTTAATAAATATTTAGGAATAACAGAATATTTCTCCACATCATTTTGGGAAATATAAAAAAAAAAATGTTGTTGCCAGGTGTGTGCACATGACACCATCATCAACAACGATATATATCTAAACTCACATGTATTTGAAAAAGGAAAAGAATAGCATACTTTTAAACCTAAGTTACTTTTTCAAAGAAGTATGTAGGCTATCAAAAGCTTCCTTAGTATCCAATGAAAAGTAGTTTGAAAATTGCAAAAGTGGGATGATTTTTAGGGATTTGGTTATAAAAGCGGAGTGTAGTTTTGAAATCCTGAAAAGTTGTGCAAAATTGGTTTCTTAGTTTTTATCTATTTCATTTTTTCTTGTACGTTTTCTAAAAGCCTCGGAAGTACGTGTATAATCTCTTATTTTTTCCCTGACAGATGAAATGTGATCCCTTATGCTAAGCAGGTTAACCCTTTTAGTTTTTGGATACAGTTAATCTACACGCGTAAACGACAAAAGCTGATTAACTTTTGAAAGAAACCAAAATATTGAAAAGTAAACTCGCCAAATTACGTACGGGGTAACTCCAGATCCGCCAGTTCATTTATTACGCAGAAAAACAACCTTGAAATGTTGTTACTATTATTGTCGTGTAAATTTGAAATCATTATCGGTCAATCACTTATTTCTACCCATCAAGTTTGATAAATTTACATATTGTATTGATAAAAGCGGCCGTTGACACAACATAAGCGTCTCTGGTAACACAAACCGTCGTAACAACAGCTTGTTTAAGCTTCAATTACAATAGTTTTGTCCTACACCGTCTATAAAAGTATCATTCGGTTCATTTAAGATCATTCACTTAACTCATATAATAAAACACGCGTAAAGTTGTTATGCAAGGCGAGGTATTTGATCCTTTTCTTTTCTGTCTGATTTTCATATAAGGTAGTGGACCCGTAATAGTTCCACAACATTTCGGAGGCAATGAACTTTAACAGTATTAACGAGTTTTCCTTATGATTTTTCATTAGGAAACCTCGGTCAACATTGTGAACGTTTATGTGTTCGGATATGTGGCGGAACAATTACGGGTCCACCACCTTAAAAAGGACACATAAATTTACGCACAAATTTAGCTGTAAACGTTTTTACACAGGTATTTGTTTCAAAAATCGATTGTTTTGCAATTTTTCTTTATTGTCTTTTAAACATGATAATTTTTATGACAAAAAACGAATTAGGAAACAAACGCATTTGATATTTTATTAGAAATCTTTAGCAATGGCTTATAGACTATTTTTCGAATGAAAATGTGCTGGAAACCAATTAATGTTAAAACCCGTATTCAATAAGTTTTTAAGATATTTTCAAAGAGGTGAACCGCTTTTTACGTGAGCTCTATTGCAAAGTGGAGCACAGTGTTAGAACGTTTTCAAGCGTTTTAGCATATTTTTTCAATTACTTCCAATACTATTATCGATCCCGCTTTAAATATAAATGAGTAAGGGTTATAACAAAGCAATATCGATTTCTGTTCCATAATATAATCGAGTATTATACTGATCGTTTTATATTCTGCGGTATTTATGAACTGGCAGGGCGGAGCTTAGCCGTGACGTAATTTGGCGAGTTTACTCTCAATACTTAAGGTTCTTTTAAAAGTGAGTGGGCAATTATTATTGACGCGTGCAAATAACTGTATCCTAAAACCGAAGGGATCCACGTGCTTAGAGTAGGTGAACACATTTGATCGCTTGGTTACCAAAGCCTCGTAACTTCAGCTTAGACAAGCTGAAGTTACGAGGGTTTTGTTATCAGTCTATGATTTAAGGCCCCAAGTAATTAAGATCGTTTCTCTGCAGAATAAAGTTATTTTAAATATAAGTTGATTTACCTTAACCTTAAGTGCAACGACCCATTACTTAGGCTCCGCCCTGCCAGGGCAACTATCATGGATTATACTACTGACGACCTATGTAATATCACAGTTAGTAACATCGTGAAATTGACATTCATCTCGAACCTAACCATTCTAAATCTCTCACTCAACGCCCAATTTATTCATTTCAAAAACTCTCTCAGACCATTCA